>PVIC010003673.1:0-67538 GCA_004025085.1 Thryonomys swinderianus | reverse complement strand
TCTTTCTTTCTTTCTTTCTTTCTTTCTTTATTTCTTTCTTTCTTCCTTCCTTTCTTTCTTCCTTTCTTTTCCAGTTAAACCCATTCTGGCTCTCCTCATTCCTTCTCCACTCTGTTCTCAGCCAGTCACCTCATCCTCTGTGCAACTGGCCTTTGGGGCTTCACTCTACACCTCTTCTTCTGCTGTCTTATAGCTCACTTGCTCCCAGCATTCCACTATATGCTTGATTTGCTCTGGAAGCCTCCAAGGAGCCAGCCCCAGAACGTTTTCCAGCTGGAGACGTCTTTGAGGGACTGTGGAGCAGGCACTTGTACTTTGGACTAGAACTGGCTTGAAGTGTTTTTTTTGCTTATGAACCCCTTTCAATAATTTTTGAAAATCATATAAATAGATTCCATAGAATCTATATCATATGTAATGAAGTTTTTCTGCATATAATAAACACAGAGAATACATGAATAGTAACAAGTGACGGCAAACAAAAGATATGCACCCAAACTTTTATGAAATGAATGTGAATATACAGCAGTTGGTAATCTTTTTACCAAAGTTAAAAATGAGAATATTTTCCCTACAATCCTGAATAAATGTTCAGCAACAACAACAACAACAAAATAAAACACCAGCTCCCTGCCAACACATGATATTTTACTCACAGACAGCTTGTAGAAAGTAACTTAGTCTGGAACATTTTGCCTCCTCCTCTTTGAAACCTGGCAAAATACTGCAGAGAGACACAGACCCTGGAAGGCACCGGTGGGACAATGTGCCCATCCATCTTCACCACCCCTATGTTTTCTAGTATACCTTTTCCAATTTTAAATAGTATAATTCTAAGATGGCTTGATTGGTAGGTGGATAGGAAGATAGGTAGTCAGGTTGGTGGACAAATGGATGAAAACTGGATGGATGAACAGATAGATGGTAGACAGATAATACATGAAGATGATAGATGATAGATAGATAGATAGATAGATAGATAGATAGATAGATAGATAGGCAGATAGACAAACAAAAAGATAAGACATGGAACTGTAGCAGTGAACACATTCCAGGACAATATTTGGTGAATAAAAGAGACAAGGTAATTGAAACTAAGATGTCAGTACTCATACTGCCTGACTATAGAATATACCTGAATTCAGACTAGCCTAGGTTGGACAAGACAGGAGCCACATTTTGCCTTCCAGAACAGATCAGTACCTTAGAGACAGGAAAGCATGGTCCTCATCACAAATGTGAGATTCAAGGGGTTGCCTCACCTGCACATCATCCGTGCTCTCCATGATCTGGAAGTTTTTGCAGCTAAGGGCAACATACATGGTGAAATGCAAGGCTGGAGAAAGGCACAGCCTTCTGTTCGAGTGGAGAAGGGATATTGTGCGGGGTGGGGGGATAGACTCAGTCTGCTACAGGAGCACCTGGGCCAGGGCAGCTCAGAAAGGACCACTTCAAAACACTGAAGATGCACCATACTGCAAGACTGCTGGGAAGTAACCACACCCTGAGGCGTACATGTCCTGAGGTGAAGGCCAGCACATGGCACATATGTCCCATGAAACCATACAAACAGGGAAGTAGCAGTGAGCAAAGCAGTGCTTCTCAAAGGAAACACGTTGGAAATATGAGTTCCTTCACCAGTCATTGGAGATGCAGATGAAAACACTGAGATTCCATCTCCCTCCACAAAGAATGGCTGCTATCACGAAATCAACCAACAACAAATGCTGGTGAGGCTGTGGGGTTTAAGGAACCCTTCTCCACTGTTGGTGGGAATACAGACTGTTGCAACCATTGTGGAGAACAGTGTAGAGATTTCTCAGAAAACTAGGTTTAGAGTCCCATTTGACCCTGCTATTTTCCTGCTAGGTACATACACAAAAGAATTAAAAGATTCATATCACAGTAACATATGTGTACCCATGTTTATAGCAGTTCAGTTGGTGATAGCCAATCTTGGAAACAGCCCAAATGCCCATCAATTCTAGACTAAAGATGTGGTTTTTTTTTTTTTTTTTTTTTTTTTTTGCTTTTTGGAGACAGGGTCTTGCTTTGTAGTTCAGGCTGGCCCTGAGCTCACTATGGTGCCCAGGCAAGCCGCCGCGAACTCAGCAATCCTCCCGTCTCTGCCTCCCGAGTGCTGGGATTACAGGAGTGAGCCACCACGCCCAGCATTATATGTGGTAACCGGGGATCGAACTCAGGTCTTTATGCTTGCGAGGCAGGCGCCGGAACCACTGAGCTAACCCTCCGGCCCTAAAGATGTGGTTTTTTAAAAATAAAAGAGTGTTACTCTGCCATGAAGAGTGATAAGTTTGAGTCATTTATACTCAAATGGATGTTCCTTAAGGACATATTCATAAGTGAAATAAATAGGACACAAATGTGTAAATATCATATCTTTTCTCTGGTACAAGGAACTGAAGGTATAAATGAGTTCTAAAATGTATGATAGGTATTATGAAATAGTCTGAAAATATTCAAAGGCAAGGAGGGCAGAGGTAAGTAAGAAGGGGAAGAAGAAGTGTAATGGTTAAAAAAGGAAACAAAGCTTATGTATATAGGGATGGGGGTTAGAGTGGGGCAGGAGAATGGGAAACAAGAATTAAGTCGTGTCATATACTGGTACAAATTCTCAGTGTTGATTGTGATCATAACATGTGTATAAAATGTAACAATAAAACCAATTTTAAAAAATAAAATAAGGGAAATAAAAAAGAAATGTGAGTTCCTGAGCCCACTCCAGGCCTACTGAAGCAGAGCCTGTAGGGACAGGCATAACAACCATTGTGGTGCTAACAAGTTGTCCTGAAGACTCTGCTACACCCTCCAGTGTGCGAATCCTTGTTTCTACCCTTTCTCCTACTACTGTCACTTCTTTTGGGAACCTCATCTCCCTCATTCTCAGATTTTCGAGTTGGGTAAAATTGGCTTATCTCATCTTCACCCCAGTGCCAAGACCTGGCCACATTCTGCCTCCCTGATTACAGTGACTGGAAAATGTTCCAGAGAATGAAGCAAACAGAGAAGGAAGAGTAAACTGAGCACCTGGATGGAGCTTTGCCTGAACCTAGATACCTGTGCACTTTTCTCTTACATGAGCTAATAAATTTCCTTATTGGCTTAAGTAATTTTCCATGTGTTTCTATCACTTGTAGCACAGAGAGTCCTGAATAACAGAGGGATAACAGTGGAAACAGAAGAGGTGAGGTTTACCTGGTGGACATTTTCAAATCCTGGCTTTCCCATTTAATAGCTGTGTGAATTTGTGCAAGTTTCTTTGCCTCTCTGATCCTCCATCCCTGTGTACAACAGGAATAACCAATTCTTAGAAGACAGTGAGGAAAGAAGTACTTTTGGATCTAATACTCATAATAGGATTTAGGAATATCACATATTCTTTCCTAATATGTGGAAGGACCTTAAGCAAGTAAACTCCCTCCTTTGTGCCTCAGTTTCCCAGTTGATAGGAAGCAGATTAAAATATTTTAGCTGCTCAGCTGCCCAAGCAGGATCCATACTTGTGGCCCTCCTGCCTCAGCCTCCCAAAGTGCTGGCATTATGGGCTTTCAGAACAAAACTTTTAAAAGGGCAGGGGATGTTCCTCAGTGAGTGAGGGCCATGGGTTCAAACCCCAGTAAAGCACGTCTCTGAGGACTGTGGTGAGAATTCAATGGGAGAACTGGAAGAAAGACCCACACAAAGATAATGTTCCACAATGATGACTAGCCCGTCAGGAAGGTGGATGAATCAGACAACTCTGACCCACCCTTAGGGGTGATATTGGGCCTAAAGCTGCAGTGGTCAGCATGGGAAACTGGAAGACTGCAAGCACTCTCCCTCCACAAGTAGAGCTGGACAGAAATTCTAGCAAGTGCTAATTAGGTCTGCCCAAGGGAGGGGAGGGAATGCCTGGCTAATTAAAGGCCTACTCTGCAGGGGGCCAGGCACACAGGACTACTTGCACCTCCCCTCCTTGCCAGAGCTGGAAACCCCAGCCAGAAAGCCAGGCGAGTCCTGGAGCAGCTAGGCTGAGCCTTGCGCCATCTGGTCTCCAACTCCGCCTAATGTTTGTAACAGACCCACAGGCTAATTGCATGGTTGGGGCACACCCTTCACATCTTTAGCACCTAATTCACTATTGTTTCTGTGGAAGCCCCGATCCTGTGGCTGGGGAGGAGGGGCTCTGCCCCTCGTTTATGAGGCTTTCAAGCCCTGACATCCCTCCCCTGGCCTGGCTAGGCTCCAACTGGCCGGGCAGCAGGAGAGCATCCACTCACTTCCGGCTCGCAGGTTAGGGCTGGACTTCCCCACACCTGCCCAGCTCACCTGGTTGGCAGCGACTTTCCCCCAACTCAGCCTGTGCTGCCAGTCCCAAGAAAGGGCCTCAGTCCACCTCCAGCAAAAGCAGGGAAGGAGAGAAGTACTAGGAAAATGAAAAGTGGAGAAATGGGAACCTGATTTCAAATCTCAGCATGGGCCAGGTGTGGTACCACTGACTAGGGTGGCAGAGGAGGATCACTCAAGCCCAGGAGTTCAAAACCAGCTGGAGAAACAAAGTGAGACCCTATCTCAAAAAAAAAAAATCTCATCTCTGTCACTTTCTACTGTGGGACATGGGGCCATCTCCTTCCCCGTCTATAAACTGGACATCTTAACACTTTGTCAGGTTCCTGCACTAATCATGTGAGATCACAGGGACAACTAAGATACCAAGAGCTTACTGTATCCTAGGAACCATGCACCAGAGCAGGGAATGAGCATGTAATTGTAAAAAAGTTGGAAGGACAAATATCACATATTCTTCCCTAATATGTGGAATCTACTGTTGACGAGATAGTAGAAGAGGCACTTTTATTAGAGAAGAAGGGAATATAGAGGAGGGGGATATAAGGACATGTAAGGGAAAATGGGTACAATCAAAATATATCACATGAATTGAATGTCTCTCAAAATAATGTGAAACTGGGGGAGAGTCGGTGAGGCAGGAGGATGATGGGAATGCGCAAATGATGGAAGTATGTTATGTGCAGGTATGAGCTTCCAAAATGAAGCCTATTATCTGCTTAACCAATATGCATTAATAAAAAAGATGTGACATGAAACAATTAAAAAATTAGGGGATGGCAATGTAGCTCAGAGGTACAGAGTCTCCCTGGCAAGTGTAAGTTCCTGAGTTTTATTCCCAGTACAAAAAAAAATCAGTGATGATCGTGTATAGAGCAAGAGCAAGAGGTGTGGCTTAAGAGGGAGAAGATTGAACTCAAACAGCACCCATGTAAATGGAAAGATCACCGTGTGCCTTTATCTACTTTTCTCCCAAATTTGGGACCTGTCCCATCATTCTTGCTTCTTGAAATGCTAAGACCAAGCTCTGTCTTCACTTTCCTCAAACACTAATTGTACAGCACTAACACCATCAGGTGAAGGGTTCAGCATCAAGGTGGCCCTCTCTGACCTTCCTGTTTGGATCACAGAGGCACATTGGGGGAAAGATGCTACTGGAGAGAGCATCCTAACCCCCAAACTCAGAAGCCTCCATTCCTCTCCTCCTGCTGTGCCCCACTCTGTCTCTTATCTCTGCTGTGGCTTTAAATTCCCCTCTCTGGGTCTTGGTTGCCTCCTCTCTGGAGTGATGAGCTGAACTTGGGAAGAAAGCTTCTGTGTGAGGTCTTTCCAGCTCTTACTTGACAGGAATAGTCCCAGTTATTCACGGTGCTATTTCTTTTGAACATTCATTGACCCTCATAAGATCAAAACAATTAGGTTCATGAAAGAGATACTTAACTGCTCCTAGAAATGATGTGATCTGCACAAGGTCACACAGAGGAGAAAGTAGCCAAGTCAAAAATACTCAGGGGTCTAGATATCAGATCTTTATACCTTCCATGATTCACAGACCCTAGAGGATCCAAAGGATTGGAAAAGATATGTCATCAGAAACCTGGGAATGTGGTCTATATCCACAGGCTCCTCCTGATAGTTTGGGAAATGATACTTCAGTAAGCAGAATCAGGGGTTGGTGGGGAGTGTCTCAAACCCAAGACAGATACAGAGAGCTCTAAGCATTCAGATCTAGACCAACCCAAACCTCTAGAACTAGACCTAGGGTCTGGGTTCCTCTATCTACTATTCTTGTGATCCAAGCAAGGGATTCAAGCTCTCTGAGCCTGCTCTATAAAATGGGGCTAAAAATGTCTATGCCAAAGGCTGTTTGGGTAAATCCCATAAAAGCAGCTTGGCATATATTAGGAGCTCTGAAAGTAGTGGTTGTTAGCATTGAAGTTCTTTATCCAATGGAACTGTGAACTAGCTATCTCCTTCCAATGAGTGCTCCTAAGAAGACATTACTTGTGGCTAGGAACCTTCGCACTAGCTGATGGTAGTTAGCATTCACATTTCTCTCCTAACTCAGGAAATGTTCAGTGACCTCTGTCTAGAGTAAATAGAAGCTGAGCCTGCATCTTCTCCTGTCAGGGATTTTAAAGAAGCAAAACCAAAAAACACCTACTGATTCCACAACCACTTGCCCCCAGGCCCTGCAATAGAACAAGGAAGGGCAAGATCTCAGGGCCAGGACATCACCAAAAATCTCAAATGAAACAATACATCTAAATGGGAGAGTAAACAAAACAAATATATAAAGAATCAGCACTGCAAAAATAATACAATGACAGAATTTAATAAATACCTTTCAAAAATAACACTCAATATAAATGGCCTTAACTCCTCAGTCTAAAGTAACAGACTAGAATATTTGATCAAGAAATAAAACTCAGTTATATGTTGACTGCAAAAGATATACCTTATCCACAAAGACACATGAAGACTAAAAATGACAGGATGGAAAGCCATGCTCCATTCAACTGGAGTCTGAAAGAAAGCAAGAGTCGCTATCCTAATTTCATAAAAAGTGGACTTCAAGCCAAAACTGATCAGAAGAGATAAAGATTACTGTATACTTAGAAAGGGAATAAACTGACAACAAAAGATAACAGTTGTAAATATATATGCACCAAATATGGTGCACCCAATTACATAAAAACAAAAACCACTGAACACAAAAGAACACTTAGACACCAATACAATCATAACTTCAATAAAGAAATATCAAAGTTGAACTATACCTTCAAACAGACAAACCTAGTAGGTATCTATAGAGTGTTTCTTCCAACTGCAAAATACACATTATTCTCAATACCACATGAAGCTTTCTCCAATATAGATTGTATCTTAGGCCATAAAGTATGCTTAAATAAACACAAAAAAATGAGGTAATCACTTGTATCTTATCAGATCATAATGAAAGGAAGATAGACATAAATAGCAAAAGAAAACACTGAAACTATACAAACATATGGAGATTAAATAATACACTCTTGAAAAATCAACAGGTTACAGAAAAAGTCAGGGAAGAAATTACAAAGTTTCTAGAATCAAATGACAATGGCAGTACAACATACCAAAATCTATGGGACATAATCAAAGCAGTTCTAAGAGGTAAGTTTAAAGTTGTAAATGTCTACAGTAGAAAAATAGAGCAACCTCAAATAAATACCCTAGTAATGTATCTGAAGGTTGTAGAAAAACAGGACTAATCCAAATTCGACTTGTAGAAGGAAAGAATTATAAGGATCAGAGCAGAAATATATGAAACTGAGCCTTTAAAATACAAAGAATCAAAAAGATGGTTCATTGAAAGGATAAGACTGATAAACCTTTAGCAAAAGTTAACAAAAGAAGGAAAGAAAAGGCCCATATCAATGACATTATAAATGAAAATGGTGAAGTCACAATGAACACTGTTGAAATTCAAAGGATTATAAAAACCCATTTGGAAAATATATTCCAATAAATTGGAGAATCTAGAAGAAATGGATAAATTCCTAGACACATAAGAACTCTCAAAATTGAACCAAGAAAACATAAAAGTCTGAATAGACCAATAACAGGCAAGAAAATAGAGGAAGAAGTAAAAATTGTACCAATTAAGAAAAGCCCAGGACCTGATGGATTCACCACTAAATTTTACCAGAATTTCAGAGAAGCACTAATGCCACTACTCCTCAAGCTCTTCCATGAAATTAAAGGGCAGGAGCACTTCCAAATTCATTCCTTGAAGCCAGCATTACCCTGATATCAAAATTGAACAAGGACTCAATAAGAAACCTGCAGGCTAATTTCCTAATGCAAATAGATGCAAAATCATCAATAAAACACTTGCAAACAAAATGCAACAAACTTTTTTTTTTTTTTTTTTTTTTGAGACAGGGTCTCACTTTGTAGTTCAGGCTGGCTCTGAGTTCACTATGTAGCTAGGCAAGCTTCGAACTCAGCAATCCTCCTATCTCTGCCTCCCAAATGCTGGGATTACAGGCGTGAGCCACCACACCCAGCACTGTGGTATGTGGTATTGATTACTGGTGGGCGTGAGTCTCCACGCCCAGCATTGTACGTGGTCACCGGGGATTGAACTCAGGACCTTGTGCTTGCAAGGCAGGCGCCGGAACTACCGAGCTAAGCCTCTGGCCCTGCAACAAACTTTTTAAAAGATCATACACCATGATCAAGTTCACCTCATTCCAGCAACGTAAGAATGATATACACATGTTATGTGTATATCAGTAAATTAATATACCATGATTAACATACATGATCAAGTTCACCTCATTCCAGCAATGTAAGAATGATAATATACACATATTATGTGTATATCAGTAAAGTAATATACCATATAAAGAGAAAAAATCACATGATTATCTCCAAAGATGCAGAAAAAGCCTTGACAAACTCCAGTATTCATTCATGACAAGAAAAACATCCTGAAAAAATAGTTTTAAAAAACTTTACCTCAAACCAATAAAAGCCACTAACTACAAACCCACTGCCAACATCATATCAAATAGGGAAGAACTAAAAGCAGTACCTCTAAAGTCAGAAACAAGTTAAGGTGTACACTCTCCCAACTCCTATTCAATATAGTGTTCCAATTTTAGCTAGAGAACTCAGATGTGAAAAGGAATTATCTATATGTACATATATATGGATATACATATATACTCATATTTATAGCAGCAGAGTTCACAATAGTTAAATTGTGCAAGTGGCCTATATGGCCACCAACAGATGAGTAAATTAAAAATGTGAGAGATACGTGTGTATGTATATGTGCACATATATGTATAGTGGAATACTACTCAGCCATTAAGAAGAATAAACCTGAGTCATTTGTAGGAAAATGGTTAGATTTTGAGGCTATAATGCTAAGGGAAGTAAATCAGGCACAAAAGGTTAAATAGCTCATGGTTTCTTTTATATGAGAAACCCAAAACATAAAGAGTAAAACAAGGAGAAGTGGTAGGAAATAGAGACGTAGACTTTTTGGTGATGGAAAAAATCTACGGAAGGGGAGAGGAGGGTAGGAGAAAGGGGAATAATGATGATCAAGATGCTATATGTATAGGTATCAATTCCCCAAAACAAATGTAATTATTATGTATCACAAATATGTATTAATTTAAAAAAAAAAACGATGCTCTCAGGGCCAGAAGGGTGGCAGTCCATGGTAAGTGGGACAGACTCCTGAGCATGGGCCGGGTGCAAGGTGGTACGGGCCAGCAGCAGAGGGTGAGATGGGGACCCGGGTCACCACTGGACAGCCCAAGGCTGGCACTTGCCCATACTTCTCCATTCGGGGGGGGGGGGGATGACTTATGACAGGTGTCCATTTCCCTCCAAACACAAGCTCCGGCCAGATTCTGCCTGGAACCTGCCTCCTGCTTGCTCTATCCAGCCCCACTGGCCTCCTCTTATGATGATGGACCTCCAGGCTTTTATTTCTTCTGTTCCCTAGTCCCGAATGCTTTTCTCCTTCATATTTATGAGTTTTCCTTCTTTCAAGTTTCCTCAAAGATAATACTCCTTCAGATACTTCTTTGTCCACCTTATCAAAAATAGCAGCCCGGGGCGGAGATTTAGCTCAGTGGTTCCAGCATCTGCCTAGCAAGCGCAAGATCCCTGGTTTGATCCCTGGTAACCACATACAAGAATACGCCCACCAGCAATCAGTACCACATATCACAGTGCCGGTCATGGAGGCTCACGCCTGTAATCCCAGCACTCAGGAGGCAGAGACAGGAGAATTGCTGAGTTCGAGGCTTACCTGAGTTACATAGCTCAGGGCCAGCCTGAACTACACAGTGAGACCTTGTCTCAAACAAACAAACAACAACAAAAATAGCAGTCCATCCCCATCTGTCCACTGTCTTATCTTTTCTAGGTGCTGTGTTTTGGATGCGTCCTCCATAAGTCTAGGTATGAAAGGGTTGGTCCCAGGAGGAGGTGGGGTCCTATAGAAGTCCCTTGGGTTAGCAAGGTGTGTCCTTGAGGGAGCTGTGAATCTCCTACTCATTCCTGTTTCTCTTTTGTTTCCTGGCTACGAGGTGAGATTTTTGCTCTGCCATAAGCTCCTGCCTTATACTTCCTGCCTCTCTACTGGCCTAAAACATTTCCAGGCCAACTGACCATAGACTGAAACTTTCAAAACGATGCGCCACAAAGAATCCTTTCCTTTTTAGGAGTTGATTGTCTCACGGATTTCATTGTAGTGACTTAAAGCTAACTCACTAGGCTTATACCCAAAGGGCTTGGCTGTCACCTGGCCACTGCGAGGCCTTGAGAAAGTTGATCTTTCTGAGCTTCTGCCCACTTGCCTGTCAGATGTGGTAGTGAAGGCTCCTCTCCCACACAGGACTGTTGCCAGATACCCAGGCAGTGAACCTAGAAAAGCACCTGGTAGAGATCTGACACATAGTAGACTGCTACTGTGGTGCTGGAGTCTAAGCTGTGGATATAGCCCCACCCCTCATAGTCAGCCATCTTGGAGAAATGGCTGGGTGTTTCTGAACCACAGCATACTGGCCTAAAAAGTGGGAATAGTAACAGCACCTTGTCCACAGTGGTCCTGGGAACATGGTGAAGCAAATCACCTAGAGGGTTTCTCAGAACTACAGGCCATGTGCTGTGCCAAACAGGAGGGTGAGATGCAGACATGTAGGAGACCCCGTGATGAGGAGGAAGCTCAGTATCCAGAGTAGCAGCTGGAGGGTGGGCAGAGAGCACTGATCTGGAGCTTTCAAGGAAGGCTTCCCTTTGTCTGTCCCTCCCCACTCCTATCCGTAGGTCCCTAGGGGACCTCTGCCTTTCCAGCAAATCTCTCTTGACAGGAATTTTCAGGGAAGGGGGCAGATGGGGAGGCAACTTCTGCCTCAGTTTCCCTCCTGTATTACCTGGAATACACAGTGTTCCCTTGGATTGAAAGCCAAATGGAGGGGGGTCGAACTGGAAACAGTTTCCATCCCCTAGCCTGACTGCTCAGGCCCAAATCTTGAAGCAGAGGACTCCAGATCCTCAGTCTGCCTCCAACCCTGGGGTAAACTTGGAAGAATGGGTCCTTGCAAGTCAGCGGTGCCACCTCTAATCCTGCAGCCTGAGAAAATTTGAGGAAAGAGATTCTGAGTCCTGAACTGGCCAGGACCTACCAACTATAGTCCCTTGTCCAGTCTGTGCTGAGCAAAACACAGGAGTGGATATACAAATGGCTCAATGAATCTGTTCACCCCAAACCATGAGACATGGTGTTTTGTTTTGGGCTCAGTCTGTTTTGTTCTTTGGTGAATTACCAGTTCCCAGAAGCATGCCTGGCACTTAGTGTTTAATAAATACATGTTGAATGAATGGACTCATTAGAAAGTCAGTGAAGAGGCACCGAGTCAGTGAATTACTAGGTATGAAGTTGCTCATGGGCCGAAAGTCTCCCCAGATGTGCTCAGATAAATCCCCAGGTCTTAGTAGAGTCTTGGTGGAGAGAAAGTACCCAGTGAACATATGTGAACAAATAATCACCTCAATCATTGAATCGGTGATACCTTAGAATGTAATCTCTCTAAAGATCAAGATTTTCATGGGCTCTAAGACCACCAGCTCAGTGAGTAGGATGGTGACTGGTGCACACTGAGTATAGACTTGATCTGTGAATGAAGGAATGAATGAATGAACGGGCAAGGCCCCAGGCTTGGTGCAAAGACTAGAGACCAAGAAAAATGCCACACAAAGAATCTTCCCTGCCCAAATCTGGCCCCCTAGCCACCACGCGCCTCGTGGTTTCTTAAATAATTTGTTTGTTGGTTTTAATTGTTGAGGCAGTAATACTTGGTTCATGAAACTGCAATATACAGAGAGGTGAAATAAATAGCTTATATATATATATATATAATATATATAATATAGCTGGTTTTAAAATATTCCCTTATCATTGGTGTACTAGGTCACGTGAGTCACGGAAGGTCCATAGCAGCATCCTCCAGAACTGCGAGCAATGCAGGGTCACCATGATTGGACGAGGCCGTCTGTCGTCAGAAGGTCGAGGCGCGGAGACTTCCCAGGGGCACGCCTTCCCTGCGCGGTGTCTCGGGACAGCTTGCAGCAGACAATAAATAAATGACTGCAAACCAGAGAGCGATTTTTGTTGGAGTTTGGGGCAAGGTTAGAGGATTGGGAAAGTGGGGTGGAGGTTGTTGGGGGGAAAAGGTACTACTTTCTCTTTCTTTTTTTGTTCTTTCTTTCTCTCTCTCTCTCTCTCTGCTTACAGAACCTTTGGGAAAAAGGACTTTGGTTTCTCGACTGTTGGTTTCTTCATTCAAGTCCTCCTCTGGGGACAAGTTTGGAGCTGTCTACTCCTAGAGAAAGGCAAGCACCTATGGGTTGACAAGGGTCCCTTAGTGAGTCTTTTGTCATTGGGGGCTTCAAGTCAACAATAAAATTCTTATCACCCCCCCCCCAAGAGTTTTGGTTCAGTTTCTGTCTTCTTTTAAACACAATGTACAAAAATAGAGCTTCTTCCTTATTTTTCATGTAAAAATATTCCTCTGATGCAGTTCTCTGGGAGTGTGAGTGTGGCCAGAAGGGCCTGCAGCGGCCACGGGGCACCTAGCCAGGGTGCGTGGGGCGGACGCGCCGAGACCGCTTGGTCACCGTCGTGTACTTGAAGGGCTTCTGCAGCTCAGCCTGCCCCTTGGGGTAACGCTTCATGAAGTGCACATCCTGCTGGTTCTCCCGGGTCTTGGGGCCCTTGCGGGGCCTCCCCTTCTTGGTGAAGCCTACATACCAGCCAGAGTATTTGGCCGACATCAAGGCCGTATAGTTGTTCTCCAGAACCTTCTCGATGAACACACACTCCTTGCTGGTGCCATCGGGCTGCAGGGCAAAGAGGAGCGATATTAAAGGAGACATTACTAAGGCAATCCTTGTTAAAACCCGGGAAAGCTGACGTCATGCAGGACCACTATGAAGATAAAAAGACCACAGCGATGGGACTGTGCAGAGATGGGGAGACATTGGACTCCTCTCCCACCACAGCATGGGCAGGTGAGAGTTTACAATGAAGGAGAAACAAGAGTCACAGGGTAGAAAATACCCAAGAGGAGACATCACAGGTCAGGGGGATTCTGGGTAAGTCAACCTAGGAAGATTTTAGCTGAAGCCACAACAGGGTGACAAGACATCACCTGGGGAATGATGGAGGACGAGAAACCCAATCAGACATCCAGGGTGATCAGCTATCAAGGGTGCAGTGTTCTTATTAAATAGACTTAGCAGGGTTCTTGCTGAAACGAGATTTGACAAAGAAGTGCATAGATGGACACAGGAGGAACTTGAATAAAGTCTGGCCAGAAAAGAGTCAGAAGAAGGTGATAAAGGTACAGGGAAAGTACCCTGTATAGAGGACATGGGCTGGGCAGCACAGCAAAGAGGCCTTCAAGTGAGCTTTTTACTTCTGTGGAATGGTCTTTTGTTATTGGCCCTTGCATCTTTCTGTAGCCTCTAACAGACCCCCACTATCACTCAGGAAACTACTCCTTCCCTGCTCTCCTCCTTCAGAGCCAGGGACTCCACCTCATCCCTCCACAGAAGCTCAGACCTGGCCAATCAAAACATTATTTCTTCTCAGATTTCTGTGATTGATTCACAAATGGACATGTGACCCACACCATCCAATTACAGCGTTCCTTGAGGCCTTTGTGTAAGTGACCTCAAAAACATAGGTAGATTCAAACTGAAAGAATTTGTGAGGCTAAAGTGGAAGCAGCCATTTTACTGCCATGCAGGGAAATCCTGTCTGACAGTAATGCCAACATGAGGAAAGCAAAGCCAAGAGGAAGAAAGAGAGAGAAACCAAGTTTTGGTCACATCATTTGGGCTCTAGAACGAGCCGCATCTGAAGCTCAAGTTACCTCACCCTTATGTGAGCCAATGCTGTCTCACTTCCTTTATGCCAGTTGATATTGTGTTCTGTCACTTGCAACAGAAATGAGTTCTGACAGATTTGCACAAAACCTGACATTAACTCAGCTACTCAACTGCAGCACAACTCCAATGTGATATAGTTAAATGTAAATTACATCTACTGTAATGTGGGATGTGGCACATTTTAATACTTGGTATGAAGTAGGATGAAAGCTTCCAAAAATAAGAGATTTAGCGTGGCCAAACTCCAAACCCTTGATTCTGGAATCTTGGGCTCCTGAGCAGATGTGTTAACTCTCCTGGGAGACTAGGCATGGAAGGAAAAGAGCACTAGACTCAGAGTCAAAAGCCTAGTGAACTATAATACTTGCAGGGTAACCTCAGGCTGGCTGATTCCACTCTCCAAACCTCAGATTCCTCACTCACCAAGTGGGCACAATGACTTCTGTGCCAGAGACATTGTGAGAAATGGTTCTTATAAATAAGTCTGACACACAGTAGGAACTTGCTACATTATTTTTGAAGACCAAGTAGTTTTGGGAGCTGCCCTGCCTTGTTGGGTCTGTCTGACAAAGGGTGGGGGGGGGGGTAAGCAGATTGTTTGATGGGGAAGAGTAGGAAACATACAGAGCTGGAATGCCCAAATTAGCAGCACTTGAGTTTCCAACTAACATCTCCAAATTTAGGCTGGGCCCACTCCTCGTTCCGGATGGCCGCCCGGCCAAGTTGGAAGCCCAGCAGTCTGGCTGTGTGTGGAGACTGAGGTGCAGGTTCCAGCCTTTTGTTTGAAGTGGAAAACGGGCTGGAGGCTTCCAGGAACGTTCACCTTTGAGCGGAGGGCAAGCCTGGGCCCTGCAGTCAGAGTGCTGAACTCTGCAGAAGGGGACAACCTAGGTAAGAAAGCACCCTTTGGAGGATGACATTTTCCAAGACGGCTCCAGAACATGGGTGGGTTTGGGAGACATCAGTGGGACCCAGAGCACAGAGAGGCGGGGATGCACTAAAGGACAGTTGCGATGGAAACCAGGGAACATGTGCAAGGCAGGTTGACAGGAATCATTTCTGAGCTCTGCGTTCCCCACGGACAATTCCAGGCACTGCCTGTTCTACATTAGTCCAAGCTCTTTGCCTGGTATTAACAGCCAGAGCAAATTGAACAAAGGTTACGCCATGCTGCTTGGGAAACTATTCTCCTCCCTTAAGGCTGATCCCTGTGGCTGCCTCCTCTAGGAATCCTTCTCTGGATGCCATTTGTCTCTCTGAGAAATTTCTCTTCTTCCTCCAATACTCTATCCATGCACCAAGTTTTACTGGACTCTCATACCCTATCTCCTGAACCCTATCAGCACCCATCTCATGCCATGGAAAGCATACCTGCCTGCCTCCTCCCTAGACCAAGCACTTCCTTGGGGTCAGGACTGCTTCCTTAGTTGCTCTGTCACTGAGCCTGTCTTTGGCTCAGAATGAACCAAAGAGCTTCAATGGTTAGGAGTCTCACTAGGATGAATACATACGGGTAACACATGGAAGTGTCTACAAGAAAATAAACTCTGCCTTCTGAGTGCTTTACAAATGTCCCAGCGATATCCCAGCAGGAACAAAATGAGCTACAACCTAGAGATCTATTCCTATTTCATTTTGTTTCCCTATATATTCATTCAGCATTTATTGACTGCTGACCACAGACAGACATTTCTATATCCGTTATGTCATTTCATGGAAAAAAACAGCACTCAAGGAGGCAGCAAGGGCTTGCCCAAGGTCACAGGGCTTGAGAATGGCAGAGCCGGGATTTGAACTTGTCCTCACCACTGTCGCTCACCTTTTCTCCATCCAGTTCTAGAGAAGCCCGTGGGAAGACAAGGTGAGAAAGAACAGATGCTTCCTGCCAAAACCCGTCACCTCCCCAGTCCACAGAGGCACTGTGGGCACAAAATGAAACTCTGGATATGCAAGGAACTAACAGGGTTCAGCGTTCATGCTCAGCCAAAGCCTGGCTTGACTTCAGAGACTGAGAAATAGAGTTTTAGCTTGGGATTCCCAGCACCCCAGTGAGGGCCCCTTGAGGACTAACCACAAGCCTACAGGGATCCCAAGTCCCCACCATGAAGTCAATCAGGAGTGGCTAAGAAGCTCACAAGTCATGCCTGAGTTTGACCTTGCCTCTACTCCTATATGACCCTGCTGATCACCTGCAGAGATTTTTAAAAACACCTGTGATTGGCTCCCAGCCCCAGAAATTTTAACTCAATTGCTTCACGTAACCAGAAGCATCCATATTTAAAGAGGAAGTGATTATCCTCCCCAGAACTTCCATGACTTAGTGGAATTCAATCTTCTCCCACACCCCCATCCAACCTTCTTTCCAAACTAGAGTGGCGGTCCTGTTTCATCTGGGGACTAAGTCCTGATGACATTATTGGGCTACTAGATCAAGGCTTTTCTAAAACCAGACCTTTTTTAGCTATATAAGCCAAAAATAATTCCCTTTCTGCTTAAAGCATGTTGAATTTCAGTTTACAACCAAAGTGCTCTTAACAAAGACACTGTGGAGCAAGGTACCCTCTACCCTGAAAGGGTTCAAGGCTCATACCACCCCCCAGAGGACTTGTTTGTGCGGACACAAGCAGGGGCAGATGAGAAAATCTGATCTGGGTCGAGTCTCCAGAGACAGAGCAAAACGTCTAGCACATGACGCCAGATACTCAACAACTCCATGGAGTCACAAGGAAGTGCTGCCTCTTGAGCCTGGGGAATGTGAGTTTAGAGAAGCGCCAGGTATGTTTCTGAGCCTGAAGCTCAGCCAGGTGGGGGCACCCTGACCCCCCCAGCCTGACATGTAGCATTCTGGCTGGAGGCCAGGAGAGTCTTTAAAAAAGTCAGAGCCACGTTTCTATTTATCTGATGTTCCTACTGCCTGTTGGCCAGACACATGGATGGATGGATCCAGGATTGGGGGATGCAGGCACCAGGACAGATTGAAAAACCCAACAGGGGTCGACAGAGGGAGGAGTGGGGTGAGGGTCTCCAGGAAGGAACACTGAGGGGCCAAGGGAGGCTGGAGGCTCTTGAAAGATGAACCAGTAAATGACACAAGGACAAAGAGAAGGTCGGTCTCAGCAGAGGGCACAGCGTGGGGCAAACCTGGAGTCCCCAACCAGGAAACTGCCATGTGCCATGTGCCTGGGATATGAGGCAAAAGCACCATGAAAGCCCACCTGGCCTTGCGTGGCCCGTCAAGGAGCATGGTCCTTCTCCGTCAGGTAGGGCCCCCGGATGAGTATGGAGCTGGACTGAAGCCCAGGGAGGCAGCAGCGGGCTGGTCACTCTGTGCGTGAGAAAGCTGAGCACTGGTGGGGTAAGGCCTGGACACAGCCTGAGACTAGGCCCCACATGCTAAGGCGAGGAGGTTGCAGGAGTTTCTGGGAAGGTTTAAGGCCAAAAGGAGGCAAGGGCGGGCATTAGGAAGGGAGGGGACCCAGCACTCAGGAGGGGAATCCCAGGATCCGGGCCTGAGAAGGCAGGGTGCCTGTGGACAAGCCAGCAGCCCAAGAGCAAGCAGAGGCCGAGTCAGGACAGGTGGATTCGGGGCGCCCTTGGAGGTCAGCAAGAAACCAGGGGCCAGGAAGGGGAGCCCCAGTGGAGAGGGCGGCCGGCAGGGGGGCCGACGGCCTCTCACGTGCCAGCTGAACCGTCCCCAGTATTCATGACAGGACAGAGAGCTAGGGGGCAGGAAATCGGAGCCGGCTCCTGTGGAAGCGGTGACTCAGCTGCCGTCGCGGGCGGGGGAGCGGCCGGCCCGGATGGGGCTGCGCTGACCCGGCGGCGGCGGCCCCGGGGGTCAGGATGCCGGGAACCGCGCCGGCGGGAGGGCGGGCACTGGGGCAGGCACTGGGCTCGGTGCTGCCGCCCGCGGAGCGGGGGCGGGGAGCGGGAGCCAATGAGCCCCCGGCTCCAGCAGGTTGTTGGGCCTGGGAGGCGGCCCGGGTGGGCAGCAGAACAAAGCGCATGACGCGGGCCCGCGGCGAGAACAGGGCCGCCGCGAAAACCGGCCGCCAGGCCAGGGGGACCAGCGCCGCCCGGCCCCTGCCCGCGCCCTCGCCGGCTGGTCGGGCTTGCGACGACGACGACGACAATGGGGGAAAGTGAATCACTAATTAAAACCACCCCTCGCATCCCGAGCTGAGCAGTGCTCTTCGGATTACTATTATTTTACTTTTTGAGCAGCTTCAGTTGGTATGGGCCATGCAGCTGGAATGTTTTCTTTCCTTCCAGACTGTGCTTTGAATCGGCTTGGCTGTGATGTGGGACCGGGAACAAGTGCCCTGGAGGTGGCTGGGCCTCAGCTTTCCCATCCGTGAAATGGGAACAGTAGTAAAACTCGTTGGATTATTTGAAAACATTTTTAATCCCTGGAAGCAGAGAACTGTTCATTGAAAGGAAGTAGTTGGCATTTATGTGACAGTTCCCTGGCTCATGGCTCAGAATAAGGGGAATCAAGAAACCAAAACCAGCTTTATCTCCCCTTCCTCCAACAAGTATAATGAACACAGATCATCCCCAGGACATGTCCCCAAGCAGGAGAAGCCCATTTCCAGGCCATTCCATCTGTCCAGGCAGGCCCTGACTTGTCACACAAGTCAGGAATAGCAGAATGTAGGAGTTCAAGGAGACAGGAGTAAGAAGAGACCCTGCAGAGAGAAGCGCCCAGAAAGCATGACTTCAACACAGCAGTTACACCCTCCATGTGCACGCCCAAAGGAAACGGGCATGTGGCCTTCACCAACAGGCACCCCGGAAAACAGGGGCACTGACAGAAAGCATGGTGTGAGCCCCAGAGCCCCAGCGGATAAGTCCACCCCCGTCCCGGCCATTTGTTACACACAGCTCTCCTGCTCATTCCAAAGTAATCAAATCTTCTTGAAATGCTAGAACTCTGAGGCCCAGCGCTGTCGAGGCAGCGGCTTCCAGAGGCCACTGCTGCACAGGGCTACAAACCCCTGGTGATTGTTAAAGTGATCACGGCAGCTACGGCCCTCTGCCTGCTGGCTCCCAGACATCAAGGACACGTGGATAAGATGCCCCAGAGCCCCAGGGAGCCAGTTTCACACCTGCCAAGAGAGGGCAGGGCCCCACAGACCCCCAGGGCTGCAGCCCTAGACTCTGGCAGGGTGGCTGCAGGTGTCTGGTGGTGGGGGAGGGGTGGATTACGGTGGGGACTGATCTCTCACACATGTACACCCCATTTGCTCACTTGTAGGCCTGTTTGCCAGGTGGAGCTGATGGGACCCTACACGTGCTGTTCCAGAGCCCTAGAGCTACAGGGGCCCCCAGGCTCCTAGGGATCCAGGCTGTCACTCACCTTCCCCACAAGCTTGCCTTTGCGGTTCATACACAGGTAGAACTCCGTCTCTTTGCCCTTGATCCGGACTTGACTCCCGAAGGTGTCTGTCTCCACTAGGAGCTGAGCTTCGAAAGGCAGAAGGAGAATAAGATACATTTTTTAACCAGGGGCAATGGCTTAGTCTAAAGGCTCAGGACTCAAAAGTCTCCCTGACCCTCATCCTGCTCCCCTTGTGCCCCCAAAGCCAAGCATTGGAGGCACATCTGACGACCCATGGCAGCCCAGGGCCTCTCCAACAGGAGGCTGAAAGCTGTTCCCGTCGAGCCCCCCCCCCCCCCCGGCTCCACTTCCATGACCCTGAGATCTGCAGTTGGGGCAGCTCTGTCCTTTGCAGCTAAAGACCAATATGCACATCTTCCTCCCTCATTAACCCCCACCCTCAACGCTATTCCCCAAGGTGGGATGTACTAATCTCTAGATGAAGGAAACAGACAGATACACATGCATGTGTGTACACACACACACACACACACACACACACACTGCATACTGCACAGTGCCTTTGGGACATCAAGCAATTTCCTACCTCCTCTCTTATGTTCCCCAGAGCCCCTCTGCCCCAGCCACCTGAAGCAGTCAGGCACAGGGAGGAAAGGCCCAGGAAAGGGTGCTATCTTTAGGATTTTTCACTCCCTTTCATTGAGGCCTCCCAAACTGGAGGGTGGAGAACTCTGAAGAGCCCAGAAGTCCTGATCAGTACCAAGTTTCCCCTCATCCCTGGCAGGACACCCTGTGCTAGACCATCCGTAATGCACGGTGCCTCCCTCAGGCTGTGGGTTTCTAGAACTGGTCCCTAAATCCCTGTTTAAAAAGGGGACCAGAGATCACGACACGGTGACTCTCCCTGGGTTAGGAAAGCTGTGTCCAGATTCCTCCCTGCCGAGCCACATCTTGCTGGTAGGTGCTATGTGACTTAAGTCTGGTGTCTGGTTCCCTAGCAGCAACCCCCCCCCCCGTCCCCATAGCTGCTTTCTCTGGCTTCTGTCCTTCCATTCTCACACTGCCTTGCCTGGCTCTCTACTGCACAGCACCTGCCCCCCCTCACCCACAAAAGTTTAATCTCAGCGACAAGGGACTTGCTTCTCCATAACAAAAATCACTACCCTAAATTCCTGAGTACAGTATCCTTGGAGCCACAAAGAGTGTACCTCAGTGCCCCTAAAGTGCCCTAGGTATGATTTTAATAAAAAAAAAATTTACAAATATAGACCCTGGTGCCCTGCTGTGAAAATTGAAACCATCTGGAATTCAAGATTTCCAATAATTAATCTAGCCCTCCTTTGACACTTGTGCTAATTAAAATATGATACCCACCTTTCCAAGGGGGGAAAAAAAGAATTTACATAAAATTTAAAGATCGAACAAGAATTTAGTAATTCTGGAAACAAGGGGAGGTACATTCTTCTCTCCACCTTCCCCCCACCCCTAGTAAACAAAGAATCACGAAAAGTACCCCATTTTGAGATGGGGGCAGGTGGGCTAAGAGCCTCCATTCTCCTCCTTCTTCCTGAATGCAAACCCCTCGCAATATCCTGTTCACCCCTTTCCCAGGGCCAATGGCACAGAGGCTCAGGGACTTGCTTCCTCCATCTGCTCACAAAGACAGAGTCAAGACAATTCCAAGAGCCTCTGTGAGTGCAGCATATGCGTGTGAAAGTCCAAGAGCTTCGGTGTGCACATCCCCAGCGCCCCTCACCAACCATAGGACCCAGGACCTATTTCATCCTGATTCTCCAGCAGCATCAGTGTGGGTTACATAATAGGGTAGCTGCATCCTGTTCCCAGAGGTTGGGAGGGGAAGCTCAGTGACTTTGGTTTAAATTTCCTAACAAATGTAAAACCAAACTGTTTAAGGGAGGGAGGGAGAGAAAGGGAAGAAGGAAGGAAAAGTGGGAAAACCCAGACAGAGAGAAAGAAGAAAGGTAAAAAGAGAAAGAGGAAAGGAGGGAGAGAAAGAAGAAACTTCAGGTAAGTGTACAAGGCTGGTCCACCCACCCACACACCAGGTATCACCGTCTGATCCAGACTTGCTTAGCTTCCTCCACAGTGGTAGGCAGGCTGCTCTGTGAAACGCCCAGGGTCAGGTGCACATGCTACACAGAAGACTGAGGCAGAAGGACGGACCACAAGTTCAGCCTCAGCCCCAGGCAATGTGACAAGACCCTGTCTCAAAATTGTGAAAGAGGGCCGGAGGGTTAGCTCAGTGGTTCCGGTGCCTGCCTTGCAAGCGCAAGGACCTGAGTTCGATCCTCCGTTACCACATATAATGCTGGGCGTGGTGGCTCACGCCTGTAATCCCAGCACTCGGGAGGCAGAGACAGGAGGATTGCTGAGTTCGCGGCGGCTTGCCTGGGCACCATAGTGAGCTCAGGGCCAGCCTGAACTACAAAGTGAGACCCTGTCTCCAAAAAAGCAAAAAAAAAAAAAAAAAAATTGTGAAAGAAAAACAAAAGGTTTTTTTAGTTGAAATGGGTTAGAGATGGAGCTCAACGGTAGAGTGCCCCTGGGCCCATCCCCAGTACCAAAGAAAGAAATGAAAGAAGGATGGAGGGAGGGAGAAGAGAAGGAAGGTCTAGAGCCAGGACTCACAATGCTAGGCTGTGTGACTCTGGACAAGGCACACCCCTATCTGAGCCTCAGTTTCCTCATCAATGCCGGAAGGAGGGGATAACCTTCTTCTGGTTCTTCCTGGAATTGGGAAGTAGGGACAGGACGGGAAGATGACAGGAAATGGGAGAGGTCACAAGACTGAAGCCCAGGACACCCCAGGTAAGTCGGGGGGGGGGGGGCTCTGCTGTTTGCTCCTCCCATACACACCAGGCCTTTTCCTTAGAACAGCTCCTGCTACGCGTGAGAGCTGCCTGTCTGAAGCCACAGATCCCCACTGGCTGGGGTGTCATTGCCCCCATTTTCCAGTGCAGGCAACTGAGGTTCAGACCAGCAACAGACCAAGAGGGGCTGACATTAGGAGTGCCTGGGGCTTTCTGCCAAACCCAGGCTCCAGGAAGAGGCCCCAGCTCTGGAGAAACCTGCCTCCAAGCACAACCCTCAACGCACAGCAGCCAGGGCCATGCAGGGGGTGGCCTGGCCTGTGCCAGAGCTGTCCAAAAGGCCTAGGGCTGGACAGCACCTTTATCACCACATGGACAGGATCTGCACAGGCCTCTGCTGCACCAGGGGCCCGGATCCGGGTTCCCCCCACCCCACCCCCACCCCTGACTACAGCATGCGCTGCAGGAGCAGCCTAGACTCTGCTCACAGCATGACATCATGAGGAGGGATCCGGGCCAGAATTATGTAAAGTCTTTGGGGAGTAATATCGGCTGAAGTTCTCTGAGAGATTGTATGGGGAGGCTCCACACAGAGCCTGCTTGATCCTCAGAACCCATCCCCTGACCCGGGTCCCCAGAATGCAGCTCTCAGGAACCAGAAGCGTCATTTCAGTCCAGTTCCCCAGGTGGGGCCTGCAGCGCCAGGCGAGTGGTAGATACCGTCTCCCCGCTCTGGCCTGTGCAACTCAGCAGCTGCCTCCCTCTGCCACTCTTGCTCCCAGTGGTGTCCCCTCCTCACATCAGCCAGAGGAATCCTTTAAAAATACCAATTTAATTATGTCTCTTCCCTGCTAAAATCCTCCTAGGGACCCCCAGCTCAGAAGAAAATCCAAACATCACCTGACCCCTACTTTCCTCCCTCCTCCCTCCTCAGCTCCCCCTGCCACCCCTCAGACACAGGATCTAAGGCTGGAAGCAGTGGTCCTGCCCCAGGGCCTTTGCACTTGCTCTTCCTACCCCTGGAGATTGCTTTGCCCAGAGTTTCCCACGGTGGTGGGTATCTCCTCTCCCAAGTGGCCTCCCAACCTCACCTCTTTAAAGAAGCCTTCCCTGAGCACACTGACACCAGTACCACATTCCCAGACCAGGCTATCCCACTCCCCCACACCCATTCCACTCTTTTCCAGAACTGTCTGGTCTGAGCTATGATTAGGATAAGTGTCCCCCAAAGGCCCATGTGTTCCCAGTCTGTGGTGCTGTTGATGCTAGAAGGATGTTAGGTCACTGGGGAGACCGGCCTGCCTGTGTCTCTCTTTGGGCTTCCTGGCCACCATGAGGTGGGCAGCTTCCTTAGTCACCATTCGCATTGTGATGTGCTGCCCTGCCACAGCCCAAAGGTGATGGGCCAGCCAGATGTGGATTGAATCTCTGAGACTATAAGCCAAAAGAAACCTTTCCTTCCTTAAAGTTGGTTAGTGTGGGTATCTTATTATAAGAACGGGAAGCTGACTATCACTACTGATTGTCCTTTTTTTTTTTCTTTCCCCACTTAGCAGAAGGTGAACTCCACGAAGACAAGGACCTGTCTGCTTATTCAGTGATTTCCAGCATCTCACCCAAGCCTGGCTCAGAGCAAATGGCCAATCACTAAGCTTTAATAGGTCCTCAAATAACCTTATGAAATAGGTATGGATAAGCTGGATATGGTGGCACACACCTGCAATCCCACCCCTCTGGGAGGCTGAGGCAGGAGGATTGCAAGTTAAAACTCAACCTGGGCAGTTTAACAATTTAGCAAAACCCCTTTTTAAAAAAAAAAAAAAAACAGTGGGCTGGGGATGTAGCTCAGTGCCAAGTCTTTGAGTTCAATTACCAGTACTAAGAGAGATTGATGATTGATTGACTGATTGATTGATTAACTGGGGGGAGTGAAGTGACATACCCAAGAACACTCAGTAATGGCAGATAAGGGTTCAAATCCAGTCTCAGATTCTGCACTTAGTGCTTTAACCACTCTGCCCTCATCTACTTTATTCCTGGCATGATTTATACCATTTGATAAAGTCCTGGGATCCCACCCCACCGTTCTCCGACTTCAGTGACAAAGAGAAAAGCCTGTGCTATGTGATGTAGGAGAAACTGTCCTTCCCTGGGCCAGGACTAGGTGACTTCCTTCGCTTCTGTCCCTCTAGGAAGTATCAGTCAGTAACTCATATTTCATAGAACTTATAATGTTCCGGGCACTGTTCCAGCTACTTTACAAGCACTACTGCATTTAATCCTTGCAGCAGTCCTATGAGGTCTATGAGGTTATATCCTCATTTTACAGGTCAGAAAACTGAGTCCCAGAGGCACACAGTAATAGAGCTAAGAGTCAAATCCAGGCTTGGCAAGACCTGGGACCTTGGTCTTAACTGTCTACCCCGCCCTTCCCCTCTCTTGGACCTCAGGCCTTTTCCCAGGGGCCAGTCTTCTCTTAGGCCTCACTTTCTTGGGGCAGAAGTCAGTGGATGGCATGCCACTGGGTAAAGGGTTGGGGTCCATCATCCTACCCTGCCCCCACGCCACTTCACATGACCTTGAGTGGGGAAGGAGACGTTATGGCCAGGGTTACCTTGAGAAAGATACCTTCAGGGCAATACCAGGAGAAGCCATCCAAAGCAACCAGGGCTGGGTTCAGACCACTGGAATGAGGGAGCATTTCTGATATGGAAAGGGCAGTAAGTGCCCATGAAACTGGATGAAGAGTGAGGAGAAGATGAAGTATCCACAACTTAGCTGCTACAAGTGGTACCCACACACGGCTGGGGGCTGGGAAGGGTTCAGAAGGGAATGGAGCTTGGAGATCCAGGCCCTTCTCCAGCATCCAGATTAGAAGGGAAGCTAAAAGGAGCTAGAAAGTTCTTCCTACAAACAACTCCTGTTATCTTTTTCCTCTACTTCTCTTAAATGCCTGGAGTAATACTGATAATAAAAATGATAACAGGGGACAGCGATTTAGCTCAGTGGCTCCATGCTTGCCTACCAAGCGCAAGGTCTTGGGTTCGATTCCAGTAACCACATACAATAATACCAGGCATGGTAACTCATGCCCACCAGCAATCAGTACTACAAATCACAGTGCCAGGTGTGGTGGCTCACGCTTGTACTCTCAGCATTCAGGAGGCAGGGGCAGGAGGACTGCTGAGTTCAAGGCTTGCCTGAGCTACATAGTGAGCTCAGGGCCTGCTTGAAATATAGTGAGACCCTTTGTATTTAAAAAAAAAAAAAAAAGATAACAGGGCTGGAGATTTAGCTCAGTGGTTCCAGTGCCTGCCTCGCAAGTGCAAGGTCCTGAGTTCAATCCAGGTAACCACATACAATGCTGGGCGTGGTGACTTACACCTACCAGCAATCAATACCACATACCACAGTGCCAGGCATGGTGGCTCACGCCTGTAATCCCAGCACTTGGGAGGCAGAGGCAGGAGGATTGCTGAGTTTGAGGCTTGCCTGGGCTACATAGTGAGCTCAGGCCAGCCTGAACTACAAAGCAAGACCCTGTCTCAAAAAAAACAAAACAAAACAGATAACAGCTAATATTCATTAGAATATCTACCATGTATCAGGCACTGGATTAACAGTTTGAGCCTGGAATATTCCATTGATCCTCAACACTCTATAATGCAGGAACTATGATCCCATTTTACAGATGAAGACACTGAGACAGTAAACTGAGCAGCTAAATTACTGGCCCAGAATCATGTAATAGGGTTGGGCTTGGAGACAGGCAATGGAAGTTCAGAGCTCATCTAGGACAGACAGACTCAGACTGAAGTAGGTAGGCAGGTTGAGTGAGAAGAGACACTAGGTAGGCCCATCAAGACAGAGAAGATGGATGGATGAGTGACTGATCAACTGACTAACTGCAGTGTGCTTCCCAGCTGGGCTTCTCAAAGGGTGGTCCAGGCCTAACTTTGAAAACTCCATTTAAAGGGCAGGAAATATCAGGGAAAGACAAAGAGACAGCCAGAGATCCAGAGAAAATAGCCGAGAGACAGAGTAGAGGCCTAGACACTCAGGGAAGGCCTAGAGAGCAAAGATGGAGGCTGGGCTGCTCTCACCAAGGCCTGCCAGCACAGCACAGAGCTGGAGGCCTTTGCCTGCCAGGAGCTGGGGACCAGTGGGCAGCCCATGTGGCCACCCCAGTGCTGACGGAGCTGCTGGCTGCTCTCCAGGCAGCATCCTCCAGCAAGAACACGTCCTTGGTGCAAAGGCGCTGCAAGGTCATGCTGAGTCAGCTTCCCTCCTCCCCTCTAAAGCAGGTCCAGATGGAGAAAAGGGACAGTGGGGATAGGGCGGGGAGCAGGTCTCCTTCCAGAGACATCTCCTATTGGGTCACACACGCACACACATGCCCAAGATGCTGCGGCCTTTGCTCCAAAAGCACCTATAGTTCCTCCTGAGACCCTCACAGGTGTTACACAGGCGTGCAAACATGGGCTCACAGAAAGGCACAGTAGAAGGTCAACAGGGCTGGTTGGAAGCTACACGGAATCCCAGCTGTGCTCTAGGGCAGCCACCTCCGAGTGGGAGCAGGGATGTGGATAGCCACCCCTCATGGAGAGAAGCTGTGGGCCAGGAGCCCAGAGGCCCCGTGCCCTGGGGAATGACCCCATCCACACATGAGGCACGCACAGGTGGCATTTGTGTGCACACTCACTCAGGCCTACACTGAGCAGTGTGGGCTACATACAAGAGGGCACAGCAGTGAATAAGACACACAGAGGCCTCTCATCAGGAGTCTGTGTCCCAACAGAGACAGGGACCAAATGACAAGACACATAATGAGATGTCAGACAGAAGTGAACACTAGCAAGAAAATTAGGCACTCAAAGGGCAGAGGTGGGGACTCCGACTAGGGGATGGTTGGACAGAATCCCAAGGGAAGTGAGGGAGGCCCCAAGAACAGCGGGGAGGATGGCTTCCCTGAGTTGTGGGGTCAGCAGGTACAAAGGCTTGCCATGTTCAAGGGACACAAGGCCATGGAGCCTGGAGCAAGTGAGCCCAGAGCAGGTGTAGAGCCGAGAGCAGAGCAGATTCCAGCGGGGCACCCCAGGCCCCTCCTGATTCTCGGTCTTGGGTTTTCTGTTGAGACACAAATGCCACTGAGCAGTGGAAGCCGTGGACAGGTGGACAGACAGGGGATTGTGGAGGATCAGGCGCAGAGTGGGCAGTCCTGCAGCCTCGGCCACAGCGGCCAGCTCCAATGACCCTCCAGCAGGGACTGGGATGAAGGAAAAAGGGACAGCTGTCCCTGTCACCAGCTCAACAAAAAGCCCTCCAAGATGAACAACCTGCAAGCGGGGCCTGCTGTCCACCTTGTCCTGGACATGGGGACATGGCCACAAGCCAGACAAAAATCATTGCCTTTAAGGAGCTCAGTGTCTCGAGGGCAGCAGCTAGCTCTCCCCAGGAGGACCCTCGTGGGGACAAGACGAGTCACCTATTAGAGCTCTGGAACCAAAGGTTCCTCCAGGCAGAGCTGCGGGAACTGTGCAAGGGGGAGCACACGTGTGTGTGTGTGTGTGTGTGTGTGTGTGTGCGCGCGCGCGCGCGCTCACACGGACACACAGGGAGCGGCCCGCACCCTTGAAAGGTGGGGCCTGAGGCAGCAGGTGGGCTCAGGGCTTTGCAGAGCTGTGGGCTTCAGATCTTTCTACCTAAAGTCAGGTCCCAATATGGAATGGCTGTGAGCCCGAGAGCCAGTGTGCCTCTCGCCCCAACCCTAGCACTCAGTAATCTGCACGGAACAGGGAGGGGTGCTGCCCTGACTGGGTGAGAGTGGCATACCCACAGAGGCCCTGATCCTCCTGCCTCCTCTGTTCTGAGACCCTGCTGCTTGTTTTAACAATCATCTCCTCTTCCCACAGAGACATCCTGTCATTTCAGTTACCCCTGTTCTGTAGGACAGAAAGCAGGATTGCAGAAGCTGACTCAGCCCCTCAGCCTTCCCCTCCAAAGTGGTGGGGTGCAGATTCAAATCCCATGGGGTTCTTTGAAATCTATCCCTTGGTCAGCACTCAAGCCCCTCCCAGCCTACATGGGGTCTCCCTTCTCACAGCCCTGCTGTCACCCAGCAACCCTGCTCTTTGGGCCAGGAGCAATCCGTGCCTCTACCTCCCTCCACATCCTAGCTTAGGGTGCAAGCAGCCCGGGTCTCCTCCCTCATCCCCACTTGGCAGATGGAAAAACTGAGTCCCGAACTGGAGACTCACTCTGGGCTATGTGGGCTGTTCAGCGACAGAGCTGTTCGGAGTTCAGAACCCAGGAGCCCTGCCTCTTGGTCCAGTGCCACCTTTTGAGTCAGCACCTGTCTACAGGACAGAGGCAACCAGAACCAAGGAGAAGGAAAGAGGTGGTACAGTCCCAGGTGGGCAGGTGGGTATACCCTTCAGTCCCCGCCTGCCAAGAATCCCACCACCCAAGCCTCCCGGACTGTGCAGGTGTCTGCTCTAGAGTCAAGCCAAGATTTCAGAATGGCCCACCCTCTGAAGGACAACAGGAAGACACCCCTTGCACAGCAGCCAGGAGTAGAAGCCACACTGATATCCAAATAGTTGTCACCAGAGGACTGGCCACCGTTGTCCAGCTCGTGGACAAAGCATCCAGACAAGTGATACCTCAGCCAGCATGGTGGTGAGGCCTTGGGATAGCGGCTTTAGACCCAGACCCAACAATCCCAGTGTTCATGAAGCTTCTAGGTTCCAGCTGTTGCTGGGTATTCTACTTCTTCTTGGGCTTAGCTGCAGTTCTGAGCCTCCATGTTCTCAAATGCTGTGAAGCTTACTGGGTATTATAAGTCTCGGGTGGTGAGTTCTTTCAGCCAGCCCAGCCCTGAGAAGGGGAGCAGGTTCCTGAAGAGCCCTGGCCCTGAGGCTGCCCCTCCCCCAGGCAAGGCGGAGCCTGTGCAGATCCACACAGCAGCCTCCTCCTCTCACCCGGTGTGGCCACATAAATCACCCTCCCAATAATATTTGTATTGATTATCTAGATTGGAAGCCTCAATTGGCTCCATTGTCTCACTTCCTTTCCCAGGGCTCACAGATGGGGTCCTCCGGCCTCATCTGCGTTTCTAATGGCTCATTGAAATGGAGCAGCAGCAGCCCATAGGGCCCCCTGCTGCCCTGGGTGGTGAGGAGCCAGAGGAGTGTGTCAAAGTGTTCCTTGAGAGAGGATGATGAAGTCCTAGAATTTGTGGAGCGGGAAGAGAAGCCAAGATGGGCTAGTAGCTGACTGCTTGCTAGAACAGACTGGAGGACCACACCCTGACCCACAGCGCCGCCATGGACATTTCGACAGGGTCCCTCGGTAGTTAATGTGCACAGGGGCATTTAAGAAGCACCACTCTAGTCCAAGCCTTCTTTTCTACAGAAGAGAAACTGAGGCCCTGAAAAGCCTGTCTACGACACGTAGTGAGCACAATCCCCTGAGTTCCCAAGAAACAAGAGGACAAGTGGGTCTGGAGCGAGAGGTCAGCCACGTCCAGGCTCCTCTCCCTCCCCAGCTCCTGCCACGTGTCTCGGAGTGTGGACAGATGGTTCAGACCAGCATCTGACCCCCTCTGTACTCTCCCAGCCTGGAGGGCCGGGCCAGAGCTCCTGGGACTCCCCAGGAGGGCACCTCCTCCCGCCCTGGCCAGCCAGCTGCCCCTTCCCTGGCAGCAACTGGACACAGGATCCCAGGGAAACCCACCACCTGGGTCTGCCCTGCATAGGCAGCATCTGCAGAGGGGGCCCAGGCGACAGAGGCCCAGAGAGCCAACCAGTGAGAGGGAGACTGGGGAGGGAGGGACAGAGAGACAGAAACAAAGTGGGGAAGGGGCCAGAACCAGGATAGGAGGAAGGGAGAGGAGGGAAAGGAGGCAGTGAGAATGATGGGGCAGCCAGGATGGAGGAGAGGCAGCTGGTCTTAGGTGCAGGAGCCCCAGCGTGGCCCTTCCCGGCCTAGCCCAGCCCAGCCCAGCCCCCCATGCCGTCGCAGCTGCCACACTGCACTGCGGCCCTGCCATGAGGTCAGTCCTGCCCTGGGGCTGAGGGAAAATAAATGGTATCCAAGATAAAAGGTCCAAGAAATTATTTGTCTTGTTGTCATGTCCTGACTGCAGTGGGCAGGGGTTGGCAGGCAGGCGGGGCATCACCCCAGGATGGCCCAGGCTGGCAGGCTCACTGTAGGCGCGGTCCCTGGCCTCGGCCACCACCTTGACCACACACAGCCCCGGCTCCTGTGGGCCTGGCGCACCTTCCAGAACCTGAGCCGGAGCTGGCAGAACCTGGTGGGGGCAGGTGCTTTCCCAGAGATGGGTGAGTGCCAGGAGCCTCACAGCGGCCTCTGCTCTTCCTGCCTAGCAATTCTAAATAAATAATCTGCGTGCTAAGTATTTGCTCAGTGTCTGTCTTGGCCAGATCCCTGCCAAGCTGTGGGAAGGTGGAGTCCTGACCGTTCTGCCTACCGCTGAGGGTCTTCAGCTGGTTGGTGCTTGGGAAGAGAGGGTGCCCGAGCACCCCTTACTCCTCCTAGTCCCTTTGCGCTAACAGCCTCAGGAGGGTGTGAGGACTCCTAACTGCCCCACAGAAGGTCAGGTAGTCCCAGAGTCATGACAGGTCAGTGGGACCGTAGCCCAAAGTGTTGTTGTGAGTAGCACGTCTCACAGGTGCATGAGCTCAAGCTGACAACACACACACATATGTAAACACACCACGCTCACACCCATGCACACTGGGATGATAATTCTACCACCACCACCAACAACAACAAGAGCAACCAGAAAGCATGACCCAGAGGCCGCTGCTCTGGAGTGTCTGAAGCTAGACCTGAGGAAACAGTGGCGTAAAAAGCAGCCATCTGCTGTGGGCATCCCTAGGCAAGCCATTGATACCCATGACAACTGCCACTTTGTGGGCCATTTGCCAGTCAAAGCAGCTTTTATTGTTGCTCCCAACAATCTCTAAAGGATTCACTGCTGGGTTCCCCTTTTACAGATCAAAAAAATAGTGATCTAGAAAGGCTCAGTGCCAGGTCAAAGACAACACAGCAAGCACACTGCAGAGCTGGGATTTGAACTTGAGGCACATGGGCTGAGGAGAGGGGCTAGCACATACCATACTTGTCCCCATCCTCGCCGCGGGCACTGATCCTGCGGCCCAGGACCTGAATGTGTTTCCCGCTGGTCCGGCTGTAGAGCTGATACAACCTCAGCTGCTTACGGCTCACATCGTCCCGAGCCCGGGTCTGGTTCTCCACGTGGATGCGGAAGTCCACGTCCTCCTCAGCCGCCAGCACCTAAGTGAGGGAAGGAGAAACCGTGAGCCAGCCATACTCCTAACAGAGAGCCGGGCGTCCTCTACGCAGCTGAGGTCAGGCCTCGGCAGACATACCCCTACTTTACAGATGAGGCAACTGAGGCCCAGAAAGGCAGGCTACCCAAAAGAGGCCCCGCCTGGAAGTAGCAAAGTTCAGACTCAAGCCTATGTCTACTTAATTTTCAGGCCTATGTCTACTTAATTTTCCCCCCATAGTAACACAATAGAGCCAGTTTCTCGTGTGACCTCAGACACACCGTTTATTCTGTCTCAGATTCCTTCATGGTAGACCGGTAGATCAAACCCCACCCTGGTGTCACGCCAGGAAGGCTGTGAGGTTACAGTGAATGAATGAGAAGAAGACAACGTCCAGACCACCCAGTGGGGAAGAATGGGGCAGAAAACTGCTGTGGGGTTCAGGCAGGGGAGGAGGGCGGCCTGGCAAGTCTTCTAGGGGACCAGCAGTCCAGTCTATTGTGTCTCCCGCTACTGGACAGGCTCCTCCCCACTCCCAGGGGTCCTCATGCTCACTCCCATGAGCCCCACACTCCAGACCTCTCTCAGAGAAACCTCCATTTTGTGACTCCATGGAAACTTCCAGTACTGCTCCTGGGTGAGCTTGCATCTGTTCACACTCTCCAGGAAGTCATCTCTCCCAAACACGGGTTCGCATCTGGACAGTTAGTCCGTAGCTGCCTCCTCACTGGTCTGCTGATCTACCCCTGCTACACCCAAATGGAGATCTTCCCCTATGACATCCACCTCTTCCTCCTCTTAGTGCTCTGTCCACACCCACTGCACTGGCCACACCGTTCTGCCCTGGAGCCTCCTGACACCAAGCATGCTTCTGCCTCTGGGCCTTTGTACTTGCCTTTCACTTTGTTCTGAGGCTCGTTCTAGAACTCTGTACTCCACCTCTGCTCGATTATCTGCCCAAGACATCCCTCAGCCAGGTGTCCGTGGACCACCTTTCAGAGGTGACCCCTACCTCCATCACTTGCCATGCTTGACCACATTTTGTGTTTCTTTCCAGCCTTCATCAACTCACTGCTCTTGTTTTCCCTCCCCACTAGGCTTGTGGCACTATCGGAAGTGCAGCTGTTTCTTGTGGGCCACCACTTCCCCAGGATCTAACAACACATACACTCAGATACTTTGAATGAGTGAGTGAGTGAATGAATGAATGAATGAATGAATGAATGAATGAAACAGATGAATATTGAGGAGGCTTAGAGCCCAGTCGTGCCATTTAGTACTAACTGCATGCATTTTCCCTCTAATCTTAACCACAAAACCAAAAAGGTCATGAAGTTCAGACAGTATCTTCATTTTGTTCTGTGCGGCTGCAAAGCCTGGTACAACACTAAGCATATAGGATCCCATTTCCACAACAGCGTGGTCCCACCACACCCATTGTGGAGTCTTGGGAATCCAGCTGCCCAAGCATCTATGTCACCTCTCAGCTGTGGGCTCCCAAGAGCCACATTTTCCTCATTGCTATGTTCCATGCATGACCCAGAGTCTCTGTCCCCAGGGTAGCCAGTGGGGCCTCCTACCCCAGCCTGAGCCCCAGAGATGCTCCTGCAATTGTCCTCCAGCCAGGATATTCATCCCACATTACAGATGAGGAAACTGAGGCTGCACAGCTGCACAGATTCAGTCAGAAAGCAAGTGACACAGAGTTAAGGCAGGCTTTGGGCAGGAGCTTCCTGTGCACAGACCCTCAGGACAGCCATAGGCCACTGCCCTGCTTGCTGTTCCCCTAGTGCCATCAGAAGCTCCCCGAGATGTGAAGTCCAGGGCACGGCACTGTCTAGCTGTTTCCTCACCTATGAAATGAGTATACTGATGACATCTATCCTATGGGGCACTGTGATTAAATATAAAAGGCAACACAGGCATGGTTGGACCCAGCTGTAATCCTAGCACTTTGGAAGCTGAGGCAGAAGGATCACAAGTTCAAGCCTAGCCTGGGCAACTCAGTGAGAACCTGTCTCAAAAAAAGAAGGACAGGGCCAGAGGGTTAGCTCAGTGGTTCCGGCGCCTGCCTCACAAGCGCAAGGTTCTGAGTTCGATCCCTGGTAACCACATATAATGCTGGGCGTGGAAACACGCCCACCAACAATCAACACCGCATGCCACAATGCCAGACGTGGTGGCTCACGCCTGTAATCCCAGCACTCGGGAGGCAGAGACAGGAGGATTGCTGAGTTTGCGGTGGCTTGCCTGGGCACCATAGTGAGCTCAGGGCCAGCAAAGCGAGACCCTGTCTCAAAAAGCAAAAAAAAAGAAAAAAAAGGAGGACAGTAGGGTCCTGGAGCCATGCCCAGCATAAAGTAAACCCTCAGTAAGGGTAACCACAGAGAATAGAAGGGAACCCTTCTTGGGATTCCGAATGAAGGCCAGGAAACCAGACCGCAGTCTAGAAAGATGTAAATCCTGACAACCTAGTAACATGGAAATGAACATTTGTCACCCCATTTAATAGATACAGAAACTGAGGCTCAAAAATGTTACAACTACTGCCCCAAGTCACCCAGCCCAGTGGGGTAGGGTCTGGCCTGCTAGCCTATGAAGTACAACTTCTCTTCATTTCCACCAGCCTGCAATGCCCCACCCAGGTTTTGTAGCCTAGATCTGGTCCCCAAGACCACCCCCCTTCCCTTCCTGATGCTCAAAATTCCAGTGCCCAGAGCCCACACCTGGAGGGCATTTGTCCTGAAGGACCCAACCTGTGGCCTCTGACCTTCCTGGAATGACTTCAGGAGGTGGCCTGGCTTATCCCCTCCCCCAAGGGTATGCATCAGGCATCCCCCTCTGTCCTCCAACTCTCCTCCGGCTCACAGGAGACCTTATCGACCAGAGGTCAAACCAATCTCCTCACCCTGGGTCCCAGAGGGGAGCTGCCCTGCCCCAGAAGCCAGCCTGCCATTAATGACTTTCTTCCTGGCCCACTGGACAGAGGCAGCATGGATGACCCAGGGTCAGCAGGGGCTATCGGGTGGCCCTTCCCCAGGATATGGGAGAAACAACAATCCATCTTGCCCAGCTCCCGCCATGTAAGCCACACTCTGTGACCAGATCAATCCCCAGGGAAGTAGCAGAGGTGGCCTATACTGAAAACAGGGTCTGTCCCCGGGAGACAGGAAATGCCCATGGGCTTCCTAGGAAGGCTGCAGGGTGGGGGGTCTCAAGGAACCTGCAGAAGCCTGGATTCACCTGCTTTTAGGCACCTGTCCAGGAAACCCTAGCCGGCCCCACCTTTCAGGCAGGGAGAGGCTCTGGGCACACAACTGTCCCCTAGGTCTCCAAGCTCTGCCCCCAGAAGGCAATCAGCAAATGCTTGCTAAGCGGATGTGGCTAAAAATGAGGGATACCTGCACTTACTACCCAAAACAACAGAGTGGCCAGAGGAAGGATGGCCAGGAACATTTCATACCACAGACTGCTGCTCTCCACTGCCTGCCACTGGGCTAAGCCCCCTGGACATAGCACTCACCTAATACCCTCAACTACGTGAGCCACTGAGCACAGTAAATTGCCCAGTGCATGCATCAGACCTCAAGGCCCCCTTCCAGGGCGGAGGCTCAGGGTGAGAGCACTGGGCTCTGACTGCCTGCAGAGCCCATGTGGCACAGGACATCTCCCACCCCTTTCATTTCCTGGGTGGCCAGTTACCTGGCCGCGGTGCCCAAGAGGGAGGCTGTCTTTGAGGCCTTCCCAGGGACACTTGGAGCTATTGTCTGCCCAGCCACTCTGCTCAAGTGCTGTTATCATGCCAGAATGAAACCTCACTGCCACAGCCCTCCCTATGCAACAAGGCTCAAGACATAAGGGATGGGTCCTACAGAGGGAGGAGGGTTTAGTCACCTCCCCCTTCCTTCCATGCTGCCCACAGAACTACCCCTGCCCCACAGGTTGACCCTATAATTCCCCTGCAGCCTAAGAATCTAGCTATCCCCACCTATCCCTGCCCTTTCCTGAGGACTTCAGCTCTAGTGGAAATATTCACTTCACAATACAGGAGCTGTACAGAACCAGTTAGTGGCACAGTCCAGGGACACCACCCTGGCACTCAGCGGCCCACCACTGCCTTCCATCTAATATTGTTCTAGGAACATTTTCAATGCACAATGGGATTCAGTGCTCCTGCTCAGAACTGTGCCCTGGCTCCCACCATGTATAGGACAGTGCCTGACATCATCCTCATGCTCAGGCCCTGCCTACCTTGGGGACCCAGATGCGAGCCTGTCACTGGGTAAAAAGGTGTTGCCAGGGCCGAAGATTTAGCTCAGTGGTTCTGGCGCTTGCCTTGCAAGCTCAAGGTCCTGAGTTCGATCCCCTGTAACCACATACAATGCTGGGCATGGTGACTCAAGCCCACCAGCAATCAGTACCACATATCACAGTGCTGGGCATGGTGGGTCATGCCTGTAATCCCATCACTCGGGAGGCAGAGGCAGGAGGATTGCTGAATTCGAGGCTTGCCTGGGCTACATAGTGAGCTCAGGGCCAGCCTGAACTACAAAGCGAGACCCTGTCTCAAAAAAAAAAAAGGTGTTGCCAGCTTCCAGAGATCCACTGCAGCATCTGTCCCTCCACCACCATCGCTCCGGCCTTGCATCCCCAGTCTCAGTGTGTTTGCAGGCCTCTTACTCCTTCCCAGGCTGCGTGTTCAGCTCCCGCATACCTCCTTCATACCACAAGTCGCCCTACCCACAGCCCAAACACAGCACACACAGTAACCAGCACTAGACTCCCCCCGTTAGCCACATGGCTCACTTCCTATCACCAATGTACCGGATTCTTTAACTCCCAGTTCTCCTGTTGGGTGTAAAGAGACTGCTTATGATATTAACCTCGGAGAACGACTATACTAGTAATGGTAGCCATTGCATTTCTTCTTTAACTTTGTTCTTCAGGCACTCTTGATTTACAGAGCACTTCCTCTTGGTGTGCTATGTGAACCGCCCTGCATAATTGCCAGAGCCATCCTAACAGTCAGCTTAATTACTACCCCCATTTAACAGATGGACAAACTGAGATGCAAGGAGATCACATCACCTATCCTCAGGCATAGAATTAGTGAGAAGAGAACTCAAGGTTCAAATCCAGCTCCTTGCAGTCTAGAGCAACTCAAGCTCTCTACTACTTCAGCTCAGCCTACTACAACCATTCTTGTTTCTCTTCTTCATCAACCTCTTCTCCTCTACAGTGCTCCTCCCTTTTCCTTGGTTTCAGTTATCCCTGGTCAATTGTGGTCCAAAATTATTAAGTGGAAAATTTCAGAAATAAACATTATACTTTGTGCTATTTAAGCAGCCCAGTGAGTCCCAAGCCACCTCTTCTAGAGTACCATGCCGTATGCAATGCTCAGCCATCAGGCACTCAGGAGTCATCCCAGCTACGAGACCGACAGCCTCCATGTCAGTGTCTACAAGTAACATTCAGTTCTACGTACCCTTGGTTTCGGGCAACCACTGGAGACCTTGGAATGTACCCTAAGGATAAGGGGAGGCTGCATTCCAGGGCAGCCACTGATTTCGAACACAAGCCACAGTTGAGGTAGGACATAATACCCAGGAAAGAGCTGCCGGCCTTGAGCTCCTCCCTGGAGGGAGAAGATGGGGTTCCTCTGCCCTCCCCTATCCAGGCCCCGGATCTTAGAGGCTTCGTGCAGTCAGAGCCTCTGACTACAGGTGGCCTGCCAGAAAGGGAAGGTCTCTGGTCCTGGGAGGAGCAGCCCAGACTTTCAACAACATCCCACCGCAGCCTGCTTCCTCCAGCAACGGCAGCAACAGAAGCTGGCCAAGCTCACTAGGACTTTCTGAGCTGCAATTTCTGGATTCAAACCGCGGACCTCCTCAGGTAAAGTGAGCACCTGTCTCTGCCCTAAAAGGCAGCTCCCCAGACTTGTCCTCCAAAGCAGCCCGGATTGGGGCACAGGGGCTGCTGCTAGCCACAGAGCTCTGTAGATTGTCACTCACATTGGGTCGCACTTCCTGGGCACCTGTCCTGAGGCAGGGCTCAGACTACTGAAGCACATGCCACCTGGAAGAGGTAAACTGTCACTCTCACTGTGTGCCGGGTGACACAAAGACACAAGAGGCAAGGGACACCCCAAGTTGTACAGAAAGTGACAAAGGCAACTTCTGAATCTATCTCGGTGTCCCCCTCAAGGGAGGGTTTGGCTCGGTCAGGCTCAGGCCTGGCTTCTGGGTTCTCCCTTGTCACATGACACCCATGTCAGCCAGAACACAGACAGGCTGCAGAGGGTCCTTCCCCACCCCCAGCCTGTCCATTAAGCTCCCAGGCCTGTCAATGTATTGATTGGCAGGGCTAAGCCATCAGCATGGGAGGGGGCTCTGAGGGATGGGGGCTGGGCCTGGGGCGAGCCCTGCTCTCCCCATGGATAGCCCATGTGGTGCTTCCAGGGTAGGTATCAAGCTGGAGCTAAACCTGGATGACAACCTGAGCCTTCTTCACCTCCTCCCTCACCTCACACACACACACACACCTGCCCACAGAGTCACCACGTCCTATTTACCTGGCTTGCTCCTATTTCAAGGTTCAAATGGGGCATCTTCCCCATTCTCCTCACCTCGGAGTCCAGCCCTGGGCTTGTTGTCACAGTACTCTATAGATCCGGAAGCTCCTACTCCAGCCCTCTGCTCTCCATGTTCTTCAAATCCCAAGGAACAGGAGCTGAACCCCTGTGCCAGGGGTGGGGAGGCTCAGTCTCAGTGCCCCCCCTCAGGGCCTACAATTACCCTGCAACCCAGAACAGGACAAGTGCCCAGCCTCGCCTGGCCTCTAGGAACTGGGCCTGGGCACCCAGAGCCCAGTGATAACCACGACTCCCAATTACTTACACTTAGGATGGCCCCATGCTGTGCCAAGTGCTCTCCCAGGGGACCACAGTGTGCCCTTTCAGGGCCTGAAGAGGAGGTTCTGTCTCGGTGCCACAGGCAGGAGGGGAAGTTGAGAGGCCGATCAGTCTGCTCAGTCACACAGCTACTGAAACAGGTGGGATGTGACCCAGTGGGTGAGGCCAAAAGCCTGGGCTCCATTCTGTGAGCACTGGCAGATGACAGTCAAAGGACTGTGACACTGAGCCAGGCGATTCCAAGGCAAGGGTGGGATGGGAGGGGGCAGGGTGGTAAATCAACTGCCCAAGTGCCAGCCATCACTTCTCAGGGGACACTGAAAAAGGAGCTGGGGCCTAGATTTCGGGCCTCATATCAAAACCCCACTCTGGCCATACATGCAGCAGGTGTCCTGTGGACGTCTGTGGTTGATATTGGGGGGGGCATATCTGAGACGTACTGTATGGCTGGGTCAGGACACAGCTTCCATTACTTCCACCAACAGGCCATGATGAAAGCAGAGAGTCAGCAAGGTTAAGGACCTGGGCCAAAACCACATGGCTTGAGAGTAGTCCAATGGCAATGTGTCCATACCCATGGCCAAAGCCTATGCTACGAAACAAGAGGAGGCCTGCTGTCACTAAGCCAAGAAGCGTGTTCTTACGAGCTTTCTCAAGCACCTCACAGCATGTTGTACACTAAACACGCACAGCATCTAACTGGGGAACTGCTATCACCTAGTTGTTTACTCTCGACCTCTATGCTAGTTAATCTGCAACACCTCCTTCAGTTCTCATAATAACCCCTAGGAAGTAGGTGTTTCTCATTACCCCATTTTACAGATGGGGAAAACCAAGGTGCAGATAGTTGAAGATTAAGGAATACTAGAGCCAGGTGCACACACCTGTAATCCCAGCACTCAAGAAGCAGAGGCAGGAGGATCGCCACAAGTTTGAGGCCAACCTGAGCTACATAGTGAGCCCATGTCTAAAAACAAAACAAAACAGCCGGGCGTGGTGACTCACACCTGTAATCCCAGCACTCGGGAGGCAGAGACAGGAGGATTGCTGAGTTCGAAGCTTGCCTAGGCTACACAGTGAGCTCAGAGCCAGCCCGAACTACAAAGTGAGACCCTGTCTCAAAAAACAAACAAACAAACAAAAACAAAACAAAACAAGGAATACATGCTGAACAGTTGATAAGTAACACAATGAAAACTCAAAGCTAGGAATCTCCTACACTAAAGCCTGTCACACAGCTCACCTTGCTGAAACCAGGTAGGTAAACCAAGGTTCAGAGAGAATTCAGTGACAGCCAGGATAGGAACCCACGGACCCAGGATATCTTTCTGCTCTTTGGGCCTCAGAAGGCTTTATTTGGCCCTAGCTTGGGCATGGCTGCATTTTAGCTGGGTCTGGGGTTTTGTGCCTGTTAAATATCAGAGCACAGAACCACCCGCAAGCCTGACAAGAGCCCAAGGGGCCCACTTACCTGCTATGTCCAGAACAAATCCCCCCCTCAGGCTAAAGCGCCAACAGCAGGCCTGAGCACGTACTGAGGCCAGGTGGCTGGTGCTCAGCCCTCGCCACCCGGCAGGCCCTCAGCACACCCTTTCCCCCAGTGGCCTGCAATGGGTCCTTGGGAATGAGGGCAGGGCAAGCCGGAAAACATGACCGAGTACTCAGAGAGCGACCTACAGAAAGGAGCCAGTCAACACCAACTCACCCACCAGCACCCCGTGACCAGAAGGTGCCATAGCCCCCAAAAGGAGCATGTACTATACCCATGTGAGGAGCAGGATGAGGGAACCATCTTGGGCCACAGAGCAGGAGGTAAGTCTGGACCTGCACTCTGAAGTTCATGGCCATACAGTCCCCTCAGGAATTAGACATTCTGTTGGTCACTTTTGTTTGTTTGTTTTCCCCATTTTATGTGCAGGGGCTGAGACCCAGGGAGATGAAGTGACTTGCCCAAGTCTACATGGCAAGGACAAGGCAGGTCCACAATCTGAGCCAGGCTGCTTGCCCTCCAAGCACTCCTGCTATCTCTTCATGAACCTGGATCTTGCAGCCTTGCTATGGGACCAAAGCCCCCAGGACCCCCAAGCCCCATCTTCATGTCCGCGACTCTCTAATTCCAACTAGTTGAGAAGCCTCATTCCTCCAGCATGAGACACCCTGGCACCCAGCAACCTGCTTCCCCGGGGCATCACAAGTACTGTTGCTGAGACTGTTGTCCCGGGCCTCATGGGTCTGGGCCCCAACTTCTCACACCACAGCTTTCCTGCCAGAGGGCTAAGACAGGACTCAACCATCCTCCTGGACCCCTCCAGCCTGCAGCGTTGCCTGGCGTAGGCTAGAGGCTGTGGTGGTGCAGAACCCCAGACGGCCTGTGTCCAACCCACTCAGAAGATCAAGCCAGCCACGAGACAGTTTCAACATCCACCTGTGCTCAGTATCCACCCAAGAGGGCAGATGACACAGGGCTGTGAAGAAGGCTGTCAGGGTGCTCCTACTCCTTCCCCTTCCCACTGGAAAAGGGCCCCCTCAAAATAGGAAAAAAACAGCCACACAATTCTACATCAGATCCGCCCTACAGATGCCCACCTGGACTCTGAGCATCCCCAACTGCAGAATCCAAACAAGAAGTCACTAGGATGGCCACCATGCCTCAAGGCTCTGTTTCCACACCAGTACTGAGTGACTTCAGGATTCTTTTGGAAAATGTCAGCTTGATGTGGTAGAAGAAGAACTTGAGGCCAGAGTCTTTCTTCTTAGCTGTTGCCTCAAACAAATCCCTTCCCCACCTGTGCCTCAGTCTCCAAAGCCCCTCCCCTACCTCACCTCCCACAGGACAGGGGAAGTAGAAAACAGTTTTGGAACAGAAAAAGGAGCTTCCATATTTACAGGAAGCTCCCTTTTCCCTTCTGCAAGTCATTTCTCCTCCGCCTGGGCTGCCCCATTAAAGCAGAAGAGGTACTGGCCTCTCTACCCTTAGAAGCACTAGGCAGAAGTGGGGTAAACAGCGTCTCTCCCAGACCTAGAGCTCCTCAAGGCCGGGGGGAAACCAGGAGACCCCATCTATTCCCAGGCTACAAAGAAGCAGGGTCCTGGAAAACAGCACTGAGGGGAAACCCTCTGAAGAGACAGATGGATAGTGGCACTTGAAAAAATTACAACCGTCATCCAGTAGGACAGCTCCCCACCTTTGTCTCACCTTAAGGACACTCCCCTTGGCTTCCCCATCCTGGTGGTTTGAAAGAAGCTTCTAAACCTCCCTGAAGAGGCTAGCTGTGGGGGTGGTGAGGCCGAGGGGAGTGTAAAAGGAAACTCCCCAACCTGAACACCTCTCACACGAAGAGCAAGTGTTGCTGTGGGAGGGACCAGGGGCTGGCAGAAGGGACAAGAGGCTGGAGGAAGTCTCCCCCCTGCTCCGGCCCTCCTCACGCTGGTCTGTCTGGGGAAGGCTAGGACCTAGCCGAGCCTGGCGGCAGGAACAATGTCAGGCAGGTGCCAGTGGAGCAGCGTGAAAGGCCCAGCCCGGTGTCATTGTCAGAGTTCAGCCAAGTGCAGAAAAGCAATTTACTGGTCACGCCGCCTGCTCCCACGGAAATTTTTAAAATTCTTGCGATTTGAGCGATCTGCGGTGTCCTGAGTCTTGTGGAAAAGGGATGAAGGGATTTGATTAAATTCCCAGCTTCCAGCTTCCCAGGGTGGCCGGGCTGAGGGCGGGCTCACCACACCAGGGTGGGCGGAGGACAGTGTCTGGCCTTGAATGTGCTCACGGAAACGTGGCTTGGGGGCAGGGACCTTCTGAGGCTGGTAGCTGAAGGGCAGGAGGAGAAGAACCCAGGAACTTCACTGCTAAGACTGGACTCATCCCCAAAACTGTGAAGTGGAGGAGGGAAGAGCGCAGGTATACCCATTTCCCAGGTGAGCACCATGCCTTCCTGGGCAGATGAAAACTTATAAAACTTCTTCCCACCTCTATTATACAGCACTTCAACCCCAGGGCCACCACTTTTGCAAATGATGAAATTAAGACTCCCAGGGTGACCCAGACAGGATGGAGCGGATACCCAGGACTGGTCCATGTGAATGCCCCGGCCCAAGCCCTTCTCACAGCACAGTGAGGCCTCCCCAGCTCCTGCTCACACCCAGGTCTCAAACTGCTGTCACCAAAGTGCACCCTGCCCAGAATATGTCAGCTTTCCCTGAATCAGAACAATACCACCTCTGTAGAGTTCAGAATCCAGATTTCTGGGGAACAGCATTCTTATCTCTGCCCTTAAGGGCCATCCCACCTTTGTCCCTGAAGTGTAAATAGGGGCAGACATAATCCCATCTCCAAAGTTTGGAAAACTTAATGGGTTACTGAGGGTCTGCTTCACCCTCTCCTCCTGTTTTTTATGCAGTATTTCCAGAATATCCTCCCTCAAATCCCATTCGTAGGTATTCCAGGGATGCAGGGACCAGGGGTTAAAAACATCAGGCCTTGGGGCTGCGGAGGACAAAGGCAGGAGAGCAGGGTGCAGCCTCTCACCTGCCTAAAGGTTACCTCTGACCTCACCCCGCTGACCACCCACATTTTCCTAAAATGCCACACTAGCTCTTGCCAGGAGGTGGAGGTGGGATACAGGGGACTCTAGATTTCCTCCCGCACCTCTTCCTCAGAGCACAAAGACCACCAAGTAGCCCTCCTGGGCCGCACCTCAACATCCAGAGGCCTGGGCAACAAAGTTCAAAGGCCTCCTCCACGCCCATGTCATCAGCTCTGACCCTAAGCTCCACACTCCAGAAAAGAGCTCCCCCACCCAGGCAGCCAAGCAGACCCCCTGGAGTGACCCCAAGGCACGCCCTCTGTTGAGGACTCAGCTGCAGGCCAGGCAGCCCATGCCTGGTACTGGCCTCTCTCTCTGACACCAGCCATTCCCCACCCTGTCCCCCACCCCCATCACCACACTGGGTCACATCTGCTTTGGCAAACAGCCAGTCTTAAGTTACTGACTCCAGTTGTATTGATTCAAGGAGTCACTGGGGACCCCATTCTAGCCAACAAGAGGAAAGAACACATCAGTCTGTCCATCCATCCATCCTTCCAGCCCCCAGCCGGTGGCCCACATCCCCAACTGGCTGTCCCCTAACATGATGGTAACGTCCTCTCCCAGGAGAGGAAAAGGAGATGAGATACACCAACAGCAGACATGGCAAGACGCTTCGGGATCTGGAGCACTCAACACACACACATTTCTTGTACTAAAACGCTGGAAGAACCACCATGTTCCCACATGCAAGTTTCTCTGGACCCCTCCAGCATCCCAAAGGCTAAGGCCTAAGTATTTTACCTAACCCTGTAAGGACACCTGCCTTTAATGGGGGGAAGGGGCAGATAATCCGCTGCTGGCCTGTGTCCAGCTCCCCCTAGTTCCCCTCCCTTGCAGTACGGGGGTGGGGGGGCTTGGGCAGCTGAGGTTCCTATTCGCTTTGCCCAGCCCCTCTCCCCCTACCACGATGAGGCAGCTCTGGTCTGGTTCTAATCGGGGCTGAAGTCGGCTCCCTCTTCCCCTCTTCTCCACCCCCTCCCCTTTCCCTTCATTTCCACGGCTTTGGAAGCCAGGAGCGTTCCAACTGTCTGCGTGCCAAGACCTTCCCGAGTCTGAAAGCTGCTGAAGTAACAGATCAGATTTTAGCAAGTGCTTTCCAGGCTGAGCGCCAAGCCCTCTTCTGATTCACGGAGGGCAAGAGCGAACCAGGGAGCAAGAGCAGGCGGGGAACCGGCCCAGGGCTGCACCACCTTAGGTGAGGGCTTGCGGAGCACAGCCGCTCTGGTAACTGGCAGACAACCGCCCCTTGGGTTCGCTCGCTCTCTCTCCCTCTCTCTCTCTCTCTCTTTCTCTCAAACGCCTTTGAAACCACAGACCAATTTACAACTGGAGCTCTCTCCCTTGAAATCTACTCCTGCAAGGATCCTTTTTGTTCGGAAGAGCGAGTGGCAGCGTTAGGGGATACTTTGCAGACAGACGGAATCTGTAGGTTCCAACTCCCCGTCTGCTGCAGGCAGGGTCCTGAAGCAGGGCACGCTGCAGGACCCTCTTCCCAGCCCAGGCTGTCAGGGACCACGGTCCAAGCTCCTTGCCAGATCCGATGCCCTTGGTGGGTCCCCCGCCCGCTCAGAGCGCACACGAAGCCGCCCTCCCGCGCCCTGGGAACAGGTGCACTGGGCTCCGAGCCCGGCAGGGGTGGGGCGCAGCGTGGGTGCGGCCCGGGGAGGGGGTCTGCGCTGAGCGCGAGGCAGAGACAAGGCGAGGGGAGCCAGGAAGCCACGTACCTGTACCTGGAAGCAGAGCAGCAGGAAGTGTAAACACCTGCGGGAAAGAGATGGAGAGGAGGTCAGTGGGACCTGAGGGAGAGGGGCGCGCGGGCGGACACGCAGGCGGAAAATCAGGACAGACGGGCGCGCGGACAGAGCACAGGCACCGGACAGACGGCGCAGAGGGGCAGCCCCGCGCTCGATCGCTTACAGGCAAGAGCAGGCGGAGGGCGCCGAATACATCGCTGGGCGGGGGGGAGGCGGCGGCTCCTAGCCCAGCCTGCACATGTCCGCTCCGCGCGGCCGGGACCGGGCGCCTCCGCCGCCGCCGCCGCCGCCGCCGCCGCTGCTGCTGCTCCCTCCTCGCCGGCTGCTGCTGCAGACTCTCCTGCTCCGGGGCGCTCCGCGGCGCGCCCTGCGGCATCAGCGCCCCGCGCGGCTCCTCCCGAGCGCTGCGCCCTCCGGGCTGCTCGGGGGCTGCGGGGCGGCCGCCGCTGAGCAGGAGGCGCCCGGCTGGTGCAGGCGAGCAGGATCACCGCTGGCTGTGCGTCCGTCTGGGCGTCCGCAAGGGTCTGGCTGCCCGGCTCACTCCGGTGGCAGCATGAGCGGCGGGATGGAAGCCGGGGGCGCTCTCTAGCCGGGACGCGAGGATGCGCGGGGCCAGGGGTCAACGCTCCGGGGCTGGGGCGCGCGGCTGCAGCGCGAATGCGTCACGGCCGCTCCGTCTGGGCGCCCGCCGGCTCATGTCTCCTCCTCCGCCTCTCTCCGGCCGTGCGCATCGCCGCCTCCCACCACTGGCGGCGGCCGGGGCGTTTTCTACGCGCGGGCGGCGAGGGGGCGGAGGGCCGGGGGCGGGCCCGGGCCGAGCCGGCACAATGAGGATGCGGGGCCCGGGGGCTCCCCCCTCGGGGCGCGGCCGGACGGGCGCTCAGCTCGCCTGGGTGCGCCGCGCCCACATCAAAGGCGGCCCAGCCAGCTCCCCTGCCTGTCGCGGCCTCTCTACTGCCGCCGCCTCCTCCCGGCTCCGGGCTGGAGAGGAGTATCTCCGACTTCCAGCGACAGGACCAGCAAGCAGCTCCTAAGTCAGCAGCCTCGGGGCCGGAGCTGGTGAGCACTGGAAGCCGTCGGAGTTCCGCGCCCGGGCGCAGTGACCGCGCCACAGTGCAAACGTAGGCTGAATTGGGCGGAAGGTGGTTCCTGAGAGCGCAGATGGGCGCGGAGGGAGCCGCCTTCACTTACCCACCTACGCCACTCACACACCCACCAGATTTCGAGTGAAGACCCTGGAGGGGTCAGATCGAGCCCAGCCCCTAGTGGCTCCACTGGAGGATCGCTTTTGCCGGTGCCGAGTCCACGCAAGACCGTGGCGTTCCCCACCCACGCTCCCCGCGGGTTAACCGTGCTAAGTGAGTCCTCTTGCTCTTTCCCTCTGCCGCGGGAGGTGGGGAGGCTCCGGGCCGCTCCCCACCCCCTCTCCAGAGCTTCAGGATAGCTTCTCGGGATACTAGCTGGGCTCTCGGGTACGCAGGCCAGCTTTGAAAACACATGGGCACCACCTAGCGGCTTCACGGCATTACTGGAACCCAGTCCACGCAGGTTCTGTTCCTGGGAGTAGCCAGGACTCTGGTCAGCGACCACTCCGGGATCTTTCTGCCTTCTCCCCAAAACCGGGCTAAGTAGCTTGGTTCCTTTGATCGGACCCCTCCTAAAAAGACAGTGGTCTTACTATCTCCCGCGTGTTTTTCCCACTAAAGTGCAGATATCACACACCTGTCTCTTAGACTGTATCAATCAAGCTCCACTTTGGACTGATGCAGAAACAAGTGACAGTGGGGGCCGGGGGAGGGAGCGATCCGGGCGTGTGGCTTACGTCTGTAACCCCAGAACTTGGGAGGAAGAGGCAGGATTGCTGAGGTAGAGACTTACCTGGGATATATGAGCTCAGGGCCAGCCTGAACTGCAAAGGAATCTTTTAAAAAGTCAGCTCAGGGATTAGGAGCATCAACAACTTCTGTGTCTGAGGGCTATACTCTCATTTCACTGAAATAGATGTAGGGTGCTATTTCCCCGAAGTCATGGACATGCCCTATTTATTCCTATCATCAGGCCTCATAGAAAGCTTTTTTTCAGTTGAGGATGTTGGAGAAAACCTTTTCAAAATCAGGGGCAGAGGCGCCGATGGGAACTCTTACATGAACCTGATTAACTCAATTTATGTCCACGTGCTGAGGGCTCTAACTCACCTTTCAATGGTATCAGTCACTAATTTCTGGAGAAAAATGAGCCTACTTCTGGCTTACATCTGTCAAAACGTTTCCAACACCTCCTGGCTATTTAATTGGTATTACTTTTGAATGGATTAGTAAGTGTCCTAAAATGCTTTGCCATCTATCATCAATGCACAAATGTCAATTTTACTGATCATACATGAGTAGTCAAGAGAATAGTTTTAAGAATGACAAATCCTGGATTTGAATCCCAACATTTGCTGAGAACCCAGCAAGTCAGACTGCTCTTATCTACACAACTATTCGTCATGTACCAATGAGATCAGTCTGGCACGTTACAGGCTCCAAATGTTTCACCTGTTAGCAACCACTAATCCCAGGGTTAAGGTTTATATTGTGTTTTCATTTAGTATAGAGATTAAGCTGAAGTACTGACTTAAAATCTAACCACTTGGCAACATTTCCCACCAACCACACCCTCAGGCCATTTCACGTGTGTTACCAATATAGCCTACTTACCTTAAATGCATCTTAATTCTATGAATTTTAATTCTATCTGGATTCCTTATGTTCATATAGTACCATCGTTCAATCATGAAGATTTAGATCTTGTTGCCAGGCCCTATAGTTGAACAGACATGTTCCTTCTACTCCGTAAGGTGGGCAATACAGGCAAGCCAACAAAAATGCCAGCTTATGTGTCCCCAAAACCAACAGACTATGATGCAAGTACAGCAGAAGGCATGTACTGATCTGAAGGGCCAAGACAGGACAAGCCATACAAAGGGGTATCCAGCATCCTTTGAAGTCAGGGAAGATCCACAGGCAATGATGGTGACAATGGGCTTGACTATCCCTGGTAGGCAGAGTCTCATCCAGTAAACAGTTAGGTATCACATATAATTTTAATACATTTTACATGTACAACACAAAACTTTGACAAATGTGTGTCTGTGTGTAAACACCTCTTTGCAGGTAGCCTTCCATCCCAACCACCGGTTCCCAGCAAAGCCTCCCAAGTTCACAGAACCATCCAAGAGGCTCTCCTCCACTCCTGCTTGAGATTCATCCACTGTTACCAGCAAGTTAGCCCTTAATACCATTAAACAGAAAAGAAAGGACATAGAACATCAGACAATTTGTCAAGGGCTTTGCAGGTCTATTTTAACCCTGTTCCTCTAGCTAGAAATTAAATGTAGAAGGTGGGGAGAGCGGTGATGTAGCCAAGCGGTGCCACCCTCTTGGCAAGTGCAAGGTGCAGAGCTCTATCCCCATCCTGCAAAAGAAAAATACACAAGTGACAAAAAGGAGGCTGCTGAGGTTTTCAGTCCAGTCTAGGCAAAAGTACTGACAGCAAAGGCTGTGTGTGCTAATATGGACACCTAAGCACTCAATTCCAAGCTCTAAGGTAATAAAATTGGGCCAGTTTCTGAGGGAGTAAACATTCTAACTACTAACCCAAGGTAGGCAAGCCTGCACACACTAATCCCTAAACTACGTACTCTGGGACACACAATATGTGCTTCAGTGTTTAGATATCAAAGAAAAAGGCCCAATCTTGCTTTGTCTCCCCAGCCCCAGACTATGTCTTGATACTTCAGTGAACCTAAAAATAGAGAGCACCCACCCAGGATAGACAGATGCAAGGAGCAGTCTTGGGGGTGGAACTTCTGTAAGTAGGCCCTTAGCACAGATGGGGTTTTCTCAACAGCTCCCGGAAACTTCACAGCATCAAAATATGAGGGCTGCATCTGGTGGCACATGCTTGTGATCTCCGCAATACAGATGTGCAGAGGCAGGAGGATCCAGTTCACAGACAACCTGAAAAATAGCTCCACCTTGTTTCCAAAAGATGGGGGAGGCGAAGACACTCACTGGGTTTGATTCATAGTAGCAGCTGAGTTGGGATACATTTTGCAGTGTGAGGAGGTTCAGGTTAAGTTTGTCCATGGGGAGGAGGGTAAGGTCTTTAGTCTTGACGCTATTTTCTAGAAAGTTCCCTTATAAAGAATTGAACCAGGGATTTAGCCCAGAGCCTGCCTCACAAACACAATGTCCCAAGTTTGATCTCTAAGAAATGATGATCAAGGAATCTAGCAAATGGTGAAATTTAAGCCTCTTTGCCTGAATTTTACTTTCTATTTGTTTTAACTATGTAGCGGGAATCTGAAAGGAACTAAGGAACCACTGTATTTACCCCCCCTTTTTTTATTCCAGTCAATCAATTTTTATGCTAACATTCTTTTTGACTGATGGGATATTCTTTCAAGCTGCTTGGTCTGACCCCTGGGCTTGCTTTCTAGTAAAACAAGATGTTCCAGGTTAAACTTGGCCTTTTTCTTAGACCTTGAATGTAATTCTCCAAGGAGTACTGGCTCCTTCTGAAAAAGGACAGTATTTATAGACCACATCTGAGAGCACTGTTTACTAAAAATGTTCTAGGTTAACAGGCTATGATTCTTCTATTAGACCCCTTGGAAAAGCAAGGGAAAACACTGTTAAAGAGTGCAAAAGGCATAGTACACTAGCTGGCTGACTGAAGCTATAAGCTTTTCTTCATAATCAAATCCTTTGAATATAAATCCTGGCTAAGAAGTCTCAGCTCCATTTTAGCTAGAGAACAGGCTAAACTGCCCTAGAGACCAGAAGGATGAGGCACAAGGATGGCCTGAAGCCAAAAGGTCTAAAGCCACCATGGATAACATGGTAGTCTGCAAAACACCTTTCAAACTGGGCCGGAGGGTTAGCTCAGTGGTTCCAGCGCCTGCCTTGCAAGCGCAAGGTCCTGAGTTCGATCCCCGGCAACCACATATAATGCTGGGCGTAGAGATATGCCCACCGACAATCAACACTGCATACCATAATGCCGGACGTGGTGGCTCACGCCTGTAATCCCAGCACTTGGGAGGCAGAGACAGAAGGATTGCTGAGTCCACGGCGGCTTGCCTGGGCACCATAGTGAGCTCAGGGCCAGCCTGAACTACAAAGCGAGACCCTGTCTCAAAAGCAAAAAAAACCTTTCAAACTTAAATTTTATAAATATCTGTTTAAAATGGAAGTATATTCCAGTGGCATAATACAATGAGCCATCTCAAGCCTGCACTGAAGGTGGAAGAGCAACTTGAGTCCTGGTGAAGAAATAGGGAAACCACAGACTAATGACCAGAGATGCCTGATACATAGAAAATAAGGACACAACAGCACTGTACCCATTTTTTTTACTACCCCAGATAAGAAGAGTTAACATGTGAAGACCCATCAAAATAATTCTAACTACAAACCCAGACAACAAATGCCACAATTCTCAACTTTAGGAAAAGTGAAACAGGTTGACAGAAGGGAACAAGTCAAAACATACCATTTCAAATCTCAATAATCCCCCTCCCATTTTTTATACAATTAATAAATAACCCAGCTATTTGAGAAAATCAAAAAATTAGAAAATAAAGTCTAAGTTTTTTCTTTCCTAAAATTTAAACAGAAAGGAACAGGGGAGAATATCCAAAAGAACCAGAGCCTAAAAATGCATGGAAATAGGATACTGAACTCTCCTCCAAGAATGGTCCAGAACTGGAGAACAGATCCAGTCAGCTCTGAAGCTGTAACAAACTCACAAACTAAAATTTCAGAAATGCATATATAAGAAAACCCACTGAAACTGCAATGGAGTTGGCAGAGTAAATAGTCTATGTACTTATGAGATTTTTAAAAAGCCAGCTGAAAATGTAGCGCTGAATGTCTAGCAAAAACAAATTAAATGTAATAACACAGAAAACTCTTTACTCATATATTTATACTAGGCGATATATAAGCCAAAGTAGGTAAGCACGTTTCAAGTATTAGCCTCATGAATGTTTTCATGTCTTCTTACTCTCATACACGGAAGATACACTATTTTTTGGGCAAACTTAGGCAAGTAACCACAATCAGTTTCTGTCCTGTCCAGTTGAAAGCTGCTCCAGGTCACTTCAACAAGGCAGATTTTCTTTGGAGGCAAGGTGGGAAGTTTCAGTGTCTTAGAAATCAATGCATAAATACTATTGCTTATAGGGGGTGGGCATGCACACTAAATCCTCACGATGAAAACTGGATAAGCAGGACTAGGAATGTAGCTCAGTGGTAGAGCACTTGCCTAGCATGCAAAGCCCTGGAGTCCATTCCTAGCACCATGAAAAACTTCAAAGACTAGGCAAAAACATTTTTCATGATATTTTTGAATTTCTTTGATAACATATGAATGTCAAGTAAATAGAAACAGTGTTACTTTATTAAAATACGGAGTTTATTTCACATGTATATTTGTCTCCCCACCATCTCCATGTCTGACCACCACTATTACTATGTCCTATCATAACATTCCACACATACTTAAAACCAAGCAAAGGGTGGAGGTTCCACCTTTAAAAACTAAACAGGCATTTGGACAACACATTCTTGGCAATGGAAACTGGACAACATTTATCAAACACGGTAGGGAAAGTTCTCACTTCGCATTATAAAAAGGATAGGCAGATATTAACTGTTACAGAAATGAAATAAGACGGAAAATTTTAACAAACTGTTTCATTTGTTTTCTTAAAGAGACTTCCTCCACTGCCAGAGATCTTGAATAGCCTGGAAAACCAAAACAAAACTTCATTAAGAGACCACCATACTTCACAGATATCAATAAAACCCTGGCTCATACAGTTGTTTTCAATTTTACATTCCACCACAGAAATTTCATTCTAGATAATTAAGAACTATTTTTTGGGGGCCGGAGATTTAGCTCAGTGGTTCTGGTGCCTGTCTAGCAAGCCCAAGGTCCTGAGTTTGATCCCTGGTAACCATACAAAATGCCGGGCGTGATGACTTACTCACAACCCACATGCCACAATGCCAGGTGCGGTGGCTCACACTTACAATTCCAGAACTCAGGAGGTGGAGGCAGGAGGATTGCTGAGTTTGAGGCTAGCCTGGGCTACAAAGTGAGTTCAGGGCCAGCCTGAACTACAAAGCAAGATCCTGTTTCAAAAAACAAAAACACCACCGGGCGTGGTGGCTCATGCCTGTAATCCCAGCACTTGGGAGGCAGACAGGAGGATTGCTGAGTTCAAGGCTTGCCTGGGCTACATAGTGAGCTCAGAGCCAGCCTCAACTACAAAGCGAGACCCTGTCTCAAAAGCAAAAAAAAACACACCAAACCAAACCAAAAAACAAAAAAAACCCTAGCAATGGCGGCGGCAAGCTCATGTAGTAGGCTGTTTGCATCATGGAAATTTCAGTGCTAAAAGGTTTGCTATCACAGCCCTAGCACCTGATACAGAATTATGCTTTGCTTTCTACTCCAAAGACTGTCACACCTTTATAAAAATGCACTAAGTCCACAGGCAACAGTACAATTTTCTCATAGTTAACTCCTGACTTTTCGCAGAATTTGTTTTAAATTCCATCTGGAAGCAATTCTACAAACTAAAGGCTTGTAAGCAATTCTTTTTCCTGAGAAAAATATGGCCAAGCAAAGGGAACTTACATATCCTAGTAGTACCATGCCAGCTAGATCATAAAAATGATTATGTGATTTTTTTGAGATAGGGTCTTGCTTTGTAGTTCAGGATGGCCCTGAGCTCACTATGTAGCCCACGCTAGCCTTGAACTCAGCAATCCTCCTGCCTCAGCTCCCCAGCTCTGGGATTATAGGCATGAGCCACCACATCAGGGGCCTTGTGGTATGTGGTTACCAGGGATCAAACTCAGGACTTTGTGCTTGCCAGGCAGGCACCAGAACCACTGAGCTGAAAATCCAAAAATTAACTTTTGAGTCCCAATATAAGGTTCAAGCAGTTTTTAGATGCCGAGTTCCAGGATTAGGGATACTCAAAACTGTAATCTATGCAAATACCGCACCCCCACACACACAATGATCCCAACCATTTCAGATTAAGGATACTCAACCTGTAAAGAGTAAAACCAAGCTATTAATGTCTAACATTTCACTACTGCTGAAGTTTCATTCTGGAACTTGGAAAATACGCTTTTAGAGCCAGGTGTAGCAACACATGACTGCTAACCTAGCACTCTGAGAAGCTGAAGAAAAAAGATTCCAAATTTTCAGCCTGACTTCAGCAATTTAATTGAGACTTCATCTAAATTAATGAGACCAGGCAATATAGCTCAGTGCAAAAAGCCTTGGTTTTCAAAAGTCTTACTGCAAAAAAACAAAAACCTCTCGGTTTCAAAATACTACTTCTAGTAGCAGAACATCCTGCAGACAGCACAATGTTTACAAAGCCCATGTGATGTTGTTACATCTTTTTTATTAATAAAAAATTTAATCTTCACTTTTTCACTTTTCCTTTAAGAAGTAACATGCTACACTTTTAACTGTGAGGATACCCAAATTTTATTTCTTATCTCTGTATGAATAATTGTGTAACGCAGTTTCAAAAGAACTTTCACGTTTAATAAATGTACTCAGGAAGTTCACAAAAATCTGTACTTACATTTTGGGATTCAAATATACCAAACAATGAATGTGATCATTTCATGTCCCCCAATTGCATTTTGCTCAAGAATGATGTAACTAAGGAGGGAAATCCACTGCACGTGTTTTAACTTACTGAAGAAAGGTGAATCCAGACAAACCCATTTAACACAGATCTGTCCTGCATGTACATGAAATCTACTAACTCTTAACTGCTTCTACAACTTTCTTTTCAATTGTGGATCAACAACTGACAATCGAAGAGTACAAATGCAAACAGAAGAAATGAAAGTATATAGAATACCTGCCTGGCCTGAGTGGACCCTGAGTTCTGTACCAAAACCACAAAAATTCATTTTCTACCATTGAGAAAGTGTCTTTACACAAGAATTACAATTTTAGCACTGAACTTGTGCTGATATACAGAATGCATAAGCAGCTTCTTGCTTGGGTTTTTTACCCTTTAGATTTTTTGTGTGGTTAGCATGACATGGAGATGTTTTACCAAACCCAAGAAAATACAATAGTCAAGCAGCTAAATGGAGCAGGAAGGAAAACTACCTCTGATTAACCTAGCCAACATACACCAAAAATAAAACTAACTTCAATAACCAAAGACAATTTACCAACTATGTATGAATGGGGTGAGGGGGTAATACCACGTTATCTCTTCAGACTTTGCTAACTAAATTCTTAAAAGGGAGTCCATGTATTTCAAAGTATTGCCTGTGGTTACAAAAACTTTTTAAAAGGAGCCAGTACTGAGAAAAGAAAATCACAATAAATCATGATGAGAAATCTCAATTCCTCAGAATATTCAATTACCTCCTGGTCAGTCATCCGGAAGCAATTCTTCACATAATTGATGAACTTGGCTTCCACTTTGGGAAGAGAACCACCCTGTTGAGAAAAACACATCAAAGATAACTATGGAAACTTTTAAGAGCTATCATTAGCTAAGTCCTCAAAAATCTACACTATTTGATGCACCTTAACCTTTCACCAACATTAGGCCTGCAAATACTTGGGCAGCACATTAGTAGGATCAGTCTTTCAAGTCGCCCCATGTTTACTTGAAGTTGAAATCATCTCAACACCCACTGGTGAAATCACAACATAAGCTATAACTGAGATTCTACAGGCATGCAAATACAGCAACTTTACAACCTGCCCCTGTTAACCAATGACAGTTTTATCATAGCACTCCAGAACTAAATAATACAAACATGCCCAGCTTTTGAGAACCACACATCACAAGTAAACAAAACTGTTACACAGTATTACCAATAACCTCAGCACAACACTAACCTCAATCAATTCAAAGGCCACGAATGAGGAATAACAGTAACTATAACTCGACTAATCAAACATGTCTTTCAAATTATGAAACTAGGGGGAAAACTAATAGTATCAGCCATGATATAAACTTTGTCATTAGATTTAAAGACACTATGATCTATTGCAAACACTATATTTACATCCATCACTTTTAGAATTACCTAGACTATTTAACTTATATCCCTACTAAATTGTAATGTATTTCCTGTGCCCTATCTTTTGTATTTCTATTAAAGATGAAGATTTCCAAATGCCAAAAGAACTGTACCAGAAAGTGCTATGGCATTCAATACTCAATTGCCCCATCACCTAGTAAATAAACCACTCCATTTTTCATTCTAAAATTGTCACATACATCCTTATTTAAACCATTCAAATATTTATTGAGCAGCTAAGAAATACAAAGGTAATTAAAACAAGAGATGAGGCATATGCACAATAGAAAGCAGTACGTAAGGTTCACTGAATCACAGCAGTCAAAAAAGTAAAGAAAAAAAAGGTGCTTTAGGAAAAAGATTGCTTCCAGCTTGGAAGAGGGTCTGAGTGGCAAATCAGGAAAGGGGATTGAGATTAAAATAGAAGACTTCAGTCTGGATTGTTGATGATACTCAGTATGGACTATTATTTGTCTCTCCTTTTCCTTTCTCCCCATCTTTGAGCTTAATTTATCAGTAGTGCCCAGGACTGTTCAATGCGCCTGCAATTAAATCAAGGAAATAGGACCATATTAAAATGGGGGGGGCCACCATTTGAGCACTGTATGCAAGGGATAAAAATAAATCAGTGACACCTGGAAGGCTAAAAGGCTTACACTGCGACTAAAACAAAAGAAATACATTCAAGTCAATTCTTTCTTCTCTACATTAGTCCAGAGTTAAACAAGGTGTAGCAGTATAAGTAGCAAAGACAAGACAGCTAATCCCCTTGTTACATGTTTCTACTACTTAGAGACCAGATATAAGCTTAATTCCATGTACTGATTGGGGATGCCTTGATGTAAAAGGCAAACAAATTATTCAATTTGCTGGGAAATGTTTAATCAATCATGAATATTTCATTAACTACAACACCAAGGAGCCGAAGATTAAATGTTTAGCTTTTTAACTGCTTGCAATTTCATTGAAGACTCCCACGCCCTCTGCTGGTTCTGAAGGCTAACATAACCACAAAAAACTTCACTGATGTCACTTTTTAAGATCAAAATCATCAATATATTTCCAAAAAAATGTACAAATATGCTTGCTTTTTAGTGGAAGGCCTATTTAGTGTCACATAAAAACCAGACAAAATTATAAATATACCTATTTTGCAGTTAAAATTTACTAGTTAATTTTTATAACCCTTTTTTAAAAAAAATGTTCACATACCAGAAGAGGTAGGTAGTATTAAAAGTTAATACCTTATACAAATCCACATAAGGGTGAAATTTAGAGGAGATAGAGGACAAACATTTTCTTAAAAATAACCTCACTTACTTTTTCTATGCTTGCTTGCATTTTTGCTTTAATATCTTCTACAGTACTAGGTCCTTTGGGTGTTTTAGGAGTCTTTTCTTTTTTGAAGGATTCTTGGCCCTGGAGAAAAAGTTCAATTTCAAAAGGTTCTAACAACATAGCTCTTAAAACTCATCTACCTTGATAACCTGAATTATTCATACAAGCCTTCAAGTATATAACCAGAGTTGCTATTTTATAAATAAATCCTCTCAGGCCATTTATTTGTTCCACAAAGTCACTTAAGAGAAATTACTTATAATTAGCCCAAAAGTAATACTCCCCTAGAATGAAGCAAGGCAGCTTGAGCAAGGCATTCATAAAGACCATAATCTCCACAGGCATGTAAGTATCTCTTATGCTTCCCATCACTATAGGCAACGGTCCAGAATCTCTGCTCCAGTTAGCCAAATTTCCTCAGGGAAAGCAATTCTTTTTATAACAAAAAAACTGTTTCCTTTTCCCCAACTGGAATATCATCAGCCTTATATCCAGTCATACTTGCATTATCAACAAATACAATTTCAAACTTTTAAGGCATCCACTATTAAGGGCTCTCAAATGCCTATCAGATTTCAGTCTAGAGTTTTTCCACAGTAGAATTTAGTTTCTTCCTATTCTCGATGAAGTCTCATTTTTAATGGGTATGTGGCCACTTACTTTTGATCTTGGTGTCGATGGTTTTGAGTCCTTTCCATTCTGGTTTGATTTTTGTGCATTTTTGGCTGGAGTATCTCGTATTGACTGCAATTAAAAATCAATCAGTGTCCCCCAGAATTCAAATGTTTCCCCAAATCATGGAAAAATAAAACTTATTGCAAACTACAAGTTCTCAGTAAGGTCCCCCAAAACCAATTCTCAGTATGAGATCCTCAACATAGTTCTCACTAACTATAAAACTAGTGAAAGGCAAAAAGAACCAAAACTCCCATCATTAGTTAACCACTATTTTTTAATAATCTTAATAGCATTTTACTCACTTTCTTCACTGGGGCTTTCTCTTCAGTTTCCTCATCATCAAATTCATCATCATCATCACTAGAAATGAAATAAACTGATAGTAAGAAATTTCCAGATTTGGGGACTTTACAAAACAAAAAAGCAGCATGTTAGAAATGTGACAACTTTCATGCCTGTAATCCCAGCACCTGAGAGGCAGACGCAGGAGGACTGCTGTGAGTTCAAGGCTAGCCTGGGTTACATAGCTGAGTTTAAGGCCAGACTAACCTACAAAGCGAGGGAGACCATCTCAGAAAACTAGAAAAAAAAGAACCATGACAACTTGTGTTCACTACAACACAGTTCATAACATTCAAGAGGGAAAGGCAGCCCAAATAAATAATTGTATATAACACATAATAGAATGTATTCAGCCTTAAACCTTGCTATTAAATAACATGCACTTCTATATCATAATGTGAAATACACCAGTCAACTAAGATGAACACTATGATTCCACTTGTAAGGCACCTAAAGTAACAACTCAAAACATGTAATTTCCAATGCCAAGGCCTGGAAAACCATGTCAACAGGCAGCCACTTTTGCAAATCAGCATCTTAGTTTGTCACCAGGTATACAAAGATCAAAATGGATTTCATGAAAATTAACTGTGTATGAGGGCACCATCAAGAATACACACAGACAACTTACAAGATAGAACCAAATATTCCTTAATACAACATTTAATAAAGTATCTATTACAGCAGATAATTATTATAACTCACAGCACAAATTCTCAAACTTTAAATGGGTAAAGGATCTAACAAGTCCTTTTTTGAAAAAACAAATACATGAAAAGTTGACCATCAATAGTCATCAGGGGACTGAGCAACCAGCTTGGGGTTAAGGACACATTAGGTCCTGAGTTCAATCTCCACTGCAGCAAACACCAGAAATTATATCTGGGTAAATAAAAATCATACCCACCATGAGATATTACTACATACTACTAGTGATGCTATTACACAAAAATGGCAACCATGAAGACACCATGGACAAATCAGAACTCCCAGTCACTGCTGGTCCAAGTAAACATGTCTGCAAATCAGACTGGTAGCAGATTATGATTCCTTTACGTTAAGTCTCTACATAGGCAAATGTATAGACAAAGTTCATACATGGCTGATCAGTATTTCTGAGATGAAGAAATGTTCAAAATTTGCGTTAAAAATAGCTATTCAACTGTGAAAATACGAAAACTAATGAATCACTCTTTAAACAGGTAAAGAGAAACAGTAAAAATTCCTGGAGGGGAAAGAGCCCAGAGGTTCGCATACTGGGCAAAAACTTTTCTTTCCAAAACTAGTCAAAAAAATCCAAAAAACTATAGCAACTTATGCAGTAAAATCCCATTTTGCCAGTACTCAAATCCGTATTTTTGAACACGTATCACGATGCAGTAAACCAAACACAAATACTGCACATTAAGGAATTTTTAACTGTTTTATGAATGTTAAACTTCAACCTTAGAACCCAGTCCCTGTAGGGGCTGGCTCCCCCTCTATTATAAATGTGGACAATGGTACCTATGAAACCACTAGAGCCAACAGCTTCATCTATCAGGAAATGCCTTACCAAATTTTAAAAAACGAGATATTAAAAAGCCACTGTCTACCAAGGAAATATATTGAGGAACATGTTCTTACAGAAACTAAGCTAACTTGGTTGGAACTTAATACTTTCCTCTATATTACACCTAACTCAGATGAGCTGGGCATGGTGATCACGCCAGCCCTTGGAAGGCAGAGGCAGGACTGCTGAGTTTGAGACTACCCTGAGCTACTTAGGGAGCTCAGGGCCACCCTAAACGACAAAGTGAGACCCTGTCTCAAAAAAAAAAAAAAAAAAAAAACCCCGGGCATGGTGGCTCACGCCTGTAATCCCAGCACTCGGGAGGCAAGAGACAGGAGGATTGCTGAGTTCAAGGCTTGCCTGGGCTACACAGTGAGCTCAGAGCCAGCCTCAACTACAAAGCGAGACCCTGTCTAAAAAAAAAAAAAAAACACCAAACTTCAGAGACCAAGAATAACAAAAATATGACTTCTTAGGAAGAAAACAGAATTAAAGGCATTAGCAGTTACTATTATAAGACCAAAGGAAATTTTTGGCCAATATGCAAACCTCTGGGTTTTTCTACCTCCTCCAAGATTTTATTTCCCCTTTCCTAGATATTTACCTGTTTTAAAACAGTTAATTCCTTGGTTTTAGTAGTTACAGTTGAATACCTATTAACACTCTTTTCCATTCTTTATTACCACAGCTTCACCTACTGCAATGAACATAGTGACTCACTTCAGACCATGTTTTAAATGTGCAAATGCAACATCCTTTTAGGATCTCATTTTGTCAACAAGGAATCAAAAAAACCATGGGCGAAAATCTCTAGTTATTTTACAAAATGACTGTAATTCTAAGTCACCAGAAAATTTTATCCAGACAAAGGTACTCAAACTTTCAGAAAGGTTGCCCACATACGCCTCTCTTCAAAGATTCAATTGGCACAGCAGCATTAATTCATGTTCTCAACATACCTCAGCCCAACTCATCAAAAGCAAACTCAACCATCAGCAACTTACCCTTTACTTAGGACTCAGTAAATGACTTAACAGAAATTCTAAACAACGCACATAAACATGCCAAGTTTTTTATACTATAGTACTTACTCTTCTTCATCATCATCGTCGTCATCGTCATCATCATCATCTTCATCAGCAGCTAGTTTTATTTTTTTCTTCAAGAAAAATGGATAGTTATGAATAAGACCCAATCCTCCTAACCAAATTGACAGTTACAATACATGCTCTGCAGTAAAATCATCCATACCTGTGGAACCTTGCTACCACTTCCAGGAGCAGATCGCTTTCCAGACATACTTAAGAGTTTTACATCCTCCTCCTCTTCATCATCTGATTCTGCATCTTCTTCTACAGCTGAATTAAATTTTAACATTATGAAACTCCAACAACAAAAAAGAAAACTAGTAATATATATAAGCAATTCTTTGGAGCTAATCCTTATTGTAAAACTTTTAATAGTAAAATCAGGTGTTTACAAGTACAATTACTAGATTACCAACCAAACCTACTAGCCCCAGGATGGTTTTCAAGTCCAAATTGGGAAACATTTTTAATAAACTGAAAAGCAGCTCAATAAAAATTGACATACCTACTAAGTGCTGTCCACTAATATGCACAGGCCCTGAACCACACTTTAACCTTAAGACAACAGGTGGTGTAATTTCAAAGCCTCCGAGGGAAACCTGAATGGAACAAATTACAAACACTATCAAGAAAATGAGCAATACACATTATAGGTGAACTCCATACAATCAGTCATGCCAAATAAACCCATTTTTGCCACTCATACAGAAACAGAAATATGCATTATTTAAGAGTTGAGGATTCAACCCCAGTGACACAAGACAGTTGTGATTACAGGAGAAAAAAACACAGAAAACAAAAAACCATTTTGTTTTCCTGTCATCTGAATAGTGCCCATCTTTAACAAGATCAAAACTCTCACATAAAATCCAAAGTTCACTCGTTCCTACCGTTGGCTGGACAGACATTTTCAAAGTTGCCAGTGTCACTTTAATTGGACTGCCTTCATAATTCATTGCCTCTGCTTCCACGATGTGCAATTCATCCTTTGCACCAGCTCCTAAACTGACCTGTGAACAAAAGCCAACTTCTATATCATGGGTGTAGAGATGGGCTACACATAGTACCTAATTACAAAAAAATTAACATATGAGCAGTCAGAGTAGCAAAAGTATTAAGCAACAAGTGGGAACAAGAAGGCTGACATTCAGAAATATTAGTTTATTTTGAAAGCTTAAGTACCGTTCTTAAGGACAACTGGTGCTCATTTTCATCATTATCCACCTTGAAGTGATAATCTTTGTCAGCTTTTAGTTCACAACCTGTAAAGAAAAAGCAAACTGTAAAACACAAAAACACCACCAAGGTTTAACAGTCAGTAACCAAACAGGTAAAGGTTACCTTGTGAATTTAGTTTTTTGCTATTCTAGCTACCACAGGGCAATGCAGTAATCTTTGCAGTCCTTACACGTGAATACATGGGATAACACCTATAAAACAACTTTATGAACTCCACTTTGTTATACTATTTTATCCTCAACTACAATGAGATAGGTAATTACTAGTGCCATTCATTCTACAGGTGGCAGGAAAAATGCTCATCTGACTTAGGAACAACTGATTCAAGAGCTTCCAATAGAAAGTTAGCCAGATTTTTAAATAAAGAAATGTTAACTATTCAAAATGGGTACAAACTTTAAATGTAGAAATGTGGATCTACTCTCCTCCCACAAATGAAAAAATCATTCCAAATGGTATCAGATCAAAAACTGAACTTCAGAGGGGTCCTTTTACAAGCACCTAACAGTTGCTGGTAGAAAAACATACTCAAATCCTATTACTTCATTAACAAATCTCAACACGGTAATCAAAATACCGGAGCAAGTTCTGAACATTTCAGTCGAGAACAAAGAACACAGTTAAATTTCCTGAGATTGAAAACAAAATAAGACTGCAGGTACACAATGTAGTTTTCGACTATCAGGAGAGTAGGCAGAAAGCCTGGGCTCCAGGGTTTACAGTCCCAGGTCTTCAACTCGGAGAATCTTTCTCCTAAAATCGTGTTCCATGACACACTGAATGTAGTGGCCTCCATTTTTTCCTTCCCCTAAATTTCCTAACTTTAATTCCACAGCAGGCCTTTTGGATTCAAGGATCTTGATTTTTTTGTCGCACTTCCTGCAACACGTGGTAAGTTAATTCACCAGTACAGTGATCTACAATGTGGATCTATCTACAGCAGTTGAGACGAAAAAAAAAATGCCCTAGACAAACGAAGTATCATCATTGCATGTATTGTAAGCACCAAAGACCTCCAGAATAAAGACACTACAATCCAACTCAGTCAAGACTTCTCACCCAACACTACTCAACTAAATCACAGGACCCCAGGATCCAAGGTGACAAGACACCAGTGAGCCCCGGATGTCCATTAAACCCACAACCCCGCCCTCCCCCAACCACGTGGCAACCACGTGCTCCCAGAGGCAGCGGCCTTCTCACGCCGGGCCGGGCCGGGCCGCGCCTTCCCTCCCCCTGTAACTACCCGAAGCAACCGGAACATAATTCGGTCCCCAAGTTCTATAATTTAGTCTGGAGAACGCCAAGCTCCCCCATCCCCTCCCTACAACGTTACATCACCACCCGAGCCTTCGTCCGGGGCCAAGCAGTAAAGATACCGATTTGCATCAGAACCCTACAAACTTACACACCCAAGAAGCAATCCCACGACCCCGGCTCTCTCTCCTACCACACGAGAAGCCGTCTCTTCGGCCAGCCGGCTTCTCACCATCTCACGTTCTAGGCCTCCGATCGCTCACGCGCCAGGCTTCAGGCCGCCGCTTCTCCTTTTCTCCTATTCCTCAGTCTCCGGCCGCTGGCCGCTCCTCCCTCCTCTCCCGGCCTGCTTCAATTTTTCCCACCGACTCAAGCCTCGGTACTCCCCACCCCGCCCCCCGCCAAGCACCAGGCCCTGCTCGGCCTCCTTCCAACACTCTCCAAGGCAGTTACCGAAAAGGTAGTTCTGAGGCCTCAGGGGGCTCATGTCCATATCCATCGAATCTTCCATGGAGTGGTGGCACACAGTCAGATGGAAGAGAACGCGGACGGAAATTTACAGCTGGAGCAACAGAAAGAAGACGCGCAGGACGGAATCACGCCAGGGAAAGGACGCGGGCTCCTCGCGCTCATATATAGGCTTCTGAAATCTCGCGAGAAAAGCTCAAGTGCCGCCTCAGCGCGCGCGCGCTCAGATTACTCCTCCCTCACGGTAGTTCTGCGGCGCAAGCGCTCTCCGCTCCTGCTCCTTGTACCTCCCCCCTCACCTCGTCCAGGTGCTTCGCGGGCTCTTTTAGAGCAAGCGCACTCCTCCTCTGGCCCCACCCCTCCGCCGCCGGCGCCTCTGCGCATGCCTGCTGCCCCTCGGAGCGCGCGCTCGCCCCCGCCAACCCTTCCACGTCCTCTCCCGCTCAGTCGCGCTGGATCTGCGCCAGAGCCTGCGCAGCCCCCCCTGCAAAATGGCCGCTGCGCTTTCTAGGTCTTTTGGACCTGGCGAATTCGCAGGTGCAAAATCAGCCGGAGACTCGCTCAATTCACCTTGCTCCATCCGCTAGTGTCCTGCAGGCCTAAAAACAGGCATAGTCGCAAAGTAGTTTTTGTTTTGCCCGAAGGCCCAGTTTCCTCAGAGTTAAAGCTCGGCATGCTAGAGGCAGAGTGGCCTGTGGGTTATTCTTTGTTGAGTAGTAAAGTGTAGGTGCTGGCCAGACTTACTCGACTATGTTTTTATAGCGCTACTCTTTCTGAAGAAACACATCTGAAGCCAAAGTTCGGACTTGTACGTCACTGGGGACCAAAGGGGACTGAGCCAGTCTTTTCCGAAGAGCAGGATAACATCCTAAATGTTCACAATATGTGCAGGCTCAGAGAAAGGGCAATTCATCTTTAACGTTCCTGATGAAAGGACGCATATGAGAAATATGCCTTAAGTCAAGTACTCACTGTCTTAAAAGTGCAATTGAGTGCCGGAGGGTTAGCTCAGTGGTTCCGGCGCCTGCCTCGCAAGCGCAAGGTCCTGAGCTCGTTCCCGGTTACCACATATAATGCTGGGCGTGGAGACTCACGCCCACCAACAATCAACACCGCACACCACAATGCCGGACGTGGTGGCTCACGCCTGTAATCCCAGCACTCGGGAGGCAGAGACAAGCGAATTGCTGAGTTCGCGGCGGCTTGCCTGGGCACCATAGTGAGCTCAGGGCCAAAAGTGCAATTGACTGAAAGGTAAACATTCTGAAGCAATTCAGGACCGGTAGATAGTCACAAGTGTAATTTGAGACAAAAAAGGACAAACAGAAAGAACTGTTTCAGCACCTGGGAAGAACCCATAGAAAATGTATTTGAAGGAAAGGCGTGTGTTTTCAAGGGGATTCGTGTCGATCTAATGCTGTAGTTTTTAAAAATGTAAACATTTGCCATATTTTTTCCATCACTCTGCATGTGTATATATTTTATTTTCAACTTTTCTTCTTAACCTGGCTCATCTTTCCATGACCTAATACTTACAGGCCCACTGTGTTCTTTTTAGAAATTGCATAAAGCTCCAAAAGGTGATAGTGGATTGTTTTTTTGTTTGGTTTTGGTTTTGGTTTTTTGTTTGTTTTTGAGACAGGGTCTCACTTTGTAGTTGAGGCTGGCCCAGAGTTCACTGTGTTACCCACGCAAGCCTTGAACTCATAGCAATCCTCCTGCCTCTGCCTCCCAAGTGCTGGGATTACAGGCGTGAGCCATCACGCCCAGCACTGTGGTATGTGGCAGTGATTGCTGGTGTGCGTGAGTCCCCATGCCCCACATTGTGGTGTCCGGTACTGGGGATGAAACTCGGGACCTTGTGTTTGCAAGGTACACACCAGAACCACAGATCTAAGTTCCCAGCCCGAGTATATTATTTTTTAATTACAGGGTTTTAAAAATATTTTTTGTTAACAAACCCTGCATATGCATTTTACAGGGGAAATGTTTAAACACAAGTAAATAGAACCCCTTGTTAAATACTGATGTTCAGTTACCCTGCTGTGGATATAGACAGTCTTTGTCATATATATCCTACTATCCAGATTTTGATCTTTAGGGGTGGGGATGATTCTGGAAATAATCTCTCATGGATACCAGAAGTAACTACACAGCTGTATTTCATATTATATCACATCATCACAAAGAAATATATGAGAGCATGCCAGTGCTAGCAGCAAATAGCAATTCCACTGTATTCATATTTCAGAGCATCACTGCTTGCATCATAAATACGCACATTCTTGTCAAGTAAAAATAAAGTGGGGTAGGAGATTTAGCTCAGTGACAGTGTATGCAGCTGGAAAATGCAAGGTCTAGAGTTCAATCCTTAATACCAAAAATAAATATTTCCCCTTGAAAGTTGGTCTGCAACTAAAGTGTTCACATGTAGACACACATTTGATTTTTCATGGGTTAATATAGAGGAACGAAAGGTCATCTGGGAAATCCATGTTTAACTTTGAGACATTGCCAAAGTATTTTCCAAAGTTATGCCCCTTAGCACCACCAGCAGTGTATGAGAATTGTAGTTCCTACACAACCTCATATTTTTTCAAGTTTAGACACTCTCAAAAGTATGTAGTGGTGTCTTATAGTTTTATTTAAGATGTCCTAATGACTAATTATAGTGAGCATATTTATTTGTGATTATTTGCTGTCCATATATCTTCTTTGATGGAGTGTCTGTTGAAATCTTTTGTCTCCTGCCCCGTTTTTGCCATTTTAAAAAAATGCTAAGAACCTGCTCTACTACTAAACTGTTCTGTGCACCTGCCCCAACTCAGCTTATTTTTTGATTATTTAGCTTTGGTAGCTCTCTTTGTGGTCTCTATTCAAATCCTTTATCATCTTTGTGATTTATATTTTCTCATGATGTATGACTTGTCTTTTCATTCCCTTAACAGTATCATTATGTATGTATGTATGTACTGCAACAGGGTCTCATTGTGTAGTTCAGGTTGGCCTTGAACTTACTATGTAGCCAAGGTTGGCCTCAAACTTGCAGTGGTCCACCCGCCTCAGCCTTGCAAGTGCTGGGATTACAGGTGTGTGCCACAATGACCTAACATCCTTTAAATAGTAGAAATTTTTAATTTTTAAAATATCCTGTTCATTAATTTTTTTTCTTTTATGGATCATGTTTTGGTGTAGCATCTTTGCTACCAAAGGACAAAAAAGTGTTAATAAATCTCCCTTTTTTGTTTTTGTTCTGTTTTTTGAGACAGAATCTTGTGACCTGAAGTTCTCTGTGGAACCCACAGAATTTGCTTTGAAGTAAAAAACAATCATCCCCTAGCTGGGCATGGTGGTTCATGCCTGTAGTCCCACAGTGAGTTCAGGGTAAGCTTGAAGTACAAATGAGACTCTGTCTCAAAAAACTAAAAGAAAAGAAACAACCGTCCTGCTTCAGCCTTCTGAATGCTGTGGTTACTGGCATCCACTATAGCTAGTTTCTTTCTCTCTCTCTTTTTTTTTTTTTTTTTAGAAGTTTTTCCTTTTGGTAGTTTAAAAATGTTACCTCACTGTCTTTAGAATTATTGTGGGTCCCCCCCCTTTGTGGTGTGGTACTAGGGATCAAATTAGGACCTCAAGACTGGAGGCTTAGCTCAGTGGTTCTGGCGCCCGCTTCGCAAGGTAAGGTCCTGAGTTCGATCCCCAGTAACCACATACAATGCTGGGCGTGGAGACACGCCCACCAACCATCAACACTGCATACCACAATGTTGGACGTGGTGGCTCACGCCTGTCATCCCAGCACTTGGGAGGCAGAGACAGGAGGATTGCTGAGTTCGCAGCGGCTTGCCTGGGCACCATAGTGAGCTCAGAGCCAGCCTGAACTACAAAGCCAGACCCTGTCTCAAAAAGCAAAAAAAAAAAAAAAAGTACTTCTTGCTTGTGGCAATTGAAACAAAAATGGCCACCAAAGCTCATTTCTCATTTTTAATTATTTAATTTGCTTACTTCTTCACAAATTAGAACTTGAATATTCTAATTTCAAATAAGCTTCTGACCATATTTCTCTCAGCTCTGTACAAAGATGTCCAGGGTTTTCTTTCATTTCCCTCAAGTATTAAAGATGATCCTACTTATTTTTGTCAAAACTGTAGAAAAAATAGATATTACTAAAATCTAAACTTTCTAAAATGGAATTTTAAAAAATTCTATGGAACAGTCCATTTAAAGAGCAAAGTCAATGAAATATGATCAAAATACTTTGACCAAGGAATATAGATTGATTTTCTTGATTCTTGACATAGGGATTTTGATGTAATTCAGTTTGGGAAAGCTTACTCTTCAAGGGATGTTTCTTTCAAAGTACTCACCGGAAATCACACAATAATCCTGGCCTTTGG
>PVIC010003672.1:0-67553 GCA_004025085.1 Thryonomys swinderianus | reverse complement strand
GGAAGGAAGGAGGGAGGGAGGGAGAGAAAACTTTCATTTTCTGGAACTTTCTTGTGCCCACAGTGTTTCCTCACACCTCCCACTCCTCACCTCAGAATAACCCAGATAGACTGGTTTCTTCCCAGACTAGAGACACTATTAGCCTCCATGGTGTGGTCCCTTTCAAACCAAGTCACTGCATTAGGACCCAATTCTGAGCCTGATTTCTCCAGTCTACACCCCTAAGCTGATCCATTTTAGGCCTGAAGCTGCTTCCTGAGAAACACAACCTCCCCTCCAGGTGTTTACACAGCACTTGTGGGCTCTGGCTGGAGACCAGCCCCTCCCGGAAGGCAGAAAGATTGGAGCTTCAGAGCCAGGACCATGGGGGGGCGGGGTGGGGGAGTGGCCCCCTGTCCAAATCCCCAGGCCAGAGCACAGCCTGCCAAACTGTGCACCCAGACATGACAGGGGATTGGGAAAATGCACCACAGACAATGTAGCTAATGGACCAGGGTCCCCTGCAAAGGGGCTCTGGGGGCCTGGGGACATCCGAGTCTGATAGAGCGCCCTGAAAGAAATGGCTGCTTTTGAGCAGTGATCTGCTTCCTCTGTTCATCCCCTCTGCAAAGGGAAAGAGAAAGAGGACAAGGAAGAAGAAAGGTTGGACTCTGGCTATATCCCGAGAATAGCCTGTAAGCAATTCAGGCAGAATTTCTTTACACAATGGATGAGAGAACTGTGGGCCAGGCTGCCAAAATCAGCAGGACAAGCAAGTCCTGTGTATTCAGCTCGAGAGGAGCCTGGACACATTTCAGAAAGCACAGAGAATCCAAAGACGGTGACATTGACTCAGGCCTGGGGTTGACAATCAGAAAATATAAGTTAATTTGTATTTCACCAGATAGCACTGAGGACAGATCCGAATGGGCACACCCTGCCCCGGCTGGAAGCTCACGGACTACTATTACTGCAGACCTTCCAGACACCACTTTTCCAAATTCTGAAATGGCTCTAGGACTTGAGGTGGACTGGGGGCTAAGGGTGTGGGGCAAGGAAATAGAAAAAAAGAGAAAACAGAGTAATAGTGCTGCTAAATCTTTGAAATGTAAATAGGACAATTTACCGTAGTGAGAAGAAACATCAAGGGTAGGTATGGACTGCCTCTGAGTTAGGAAGCTTGAATTTGGGGAGGTGTTTACTAAACTTAAACCAGGTATGCAATGCCTGGAAACACTTCGCTCCCTTTCACACAGTTTAAGGCTTATGAAACAAACACTGCAGTGAAGTCTCATGGTGAGCCTCTGCTGTAAAAATCACTCTCAACTCTTAGAAAACCATGATCTCAGCGAGCAGACTCGGATCTCCCCAGTTCTGTCACAACTTCTCCGCGTGGGGACAAACCCAGAGGCCTGCCTAGGGAACTTCAGCATGATATATGTAGTTCCCTTCAAAGGGGAATAACAGCACAAATGTCACAGACTAAAAACTGCATCACCAAAGTCTGAGTTTTGCTATTGCCTGATCTCCTTTTTAAAAATAAAAAATTGTTTCTTAATACTTTTAAGTGAATTTCAGCCTACACACTCAAAAGATGTTTGTTAAGTAAATGAAATAAGTGTTTAAATCTGAAACTTTTGCTTCAGGAACTTCTACTTTTAGATATAAACAGCAAAAATAGTTTTCCTTTCTATTATGTTCCCTCTTAAAATATTTTACAGAACTACTTCCTATTATATTTCCCTAAACATCCTGCATTTTTCTCAAATATTCTTCGTGGATAAGCTAGTGCAACTATTTCAAAAGTGAAAACATACAGAAAACTAAGGGAACTGTTTGCTCGAAATATGTTAACAATACTTTAGATCTACAATCTTGTCTTATGTTTCTAGCTTACCTCCTTGCTAATATTGCTCTTCCACTGTCTTTCTAAATTTTTTTTCAGAGAGCTAAAACAATTGAAGCCCTGTAAACATAACTTTCTAAAGAAATAGAATCACTGCTGTCATCAGAGACACATACATATACATTAAAGCTTTGCATCACCTTCTAGAAACATCGCAGGTTAGATCATTGTGTGGTGACCAAGAACAGTTCAAAACTCTCTGAAGAATGAATAGTGCGAAATGTGCCTTCATGGCTGTGGCATCTAAGACGAAATTGAAGAGAGAGGAGAGGTACTGACTTCGGGATTTTTCCGTGTGCCCCCTCCCTTCCCATTCCAAGAATGCCAAGAATTTGAACTCCCTGTTCTTAAGGTGAAAGAGCATTAACTTAAATCTGTTCTTGAAGAAAAGAGGTGGGGAATCCTGAGACATGGAACTATACAAGAGAATCTCCCAGGTTTAGTAGTGCAATAGGTTATTATTTCCTTTGGAGCTTCGAAGGTAATTGGAACCAACATTTGAATTATAGGTCACAAATTAGGAGTCAGCGAGATTGCCATTTGCATCTCAGTAATTCTCTACTCCTTTATTTCAACATTTAGCTTTAGGTTTAAAATATTTGCTAAGAAAGCAGAGAGGCGATTAACAGAGATCTTTAAATGTGTGCCATAGTTACACATTCTGTCAACAAAGTCAAAGGAAACTATACAGCATAAGTTACAAAATGGTTATTCATGTTTCACAAACATTCCAATAAACCTTTCACTGTGGTATTATTCACTTCAACAGTGGAAAAGCAAAACAGAATGAAGAGCAGCCCAGCTCGTTTGTAACCCCAGGAGCAATTAATCCCGGGCCGCAGTTTTTTGCCTGAGTCCCACTTCTTGCGGCAGGAGGGGACCCAGAAGTTGCTCCAGCCCTAGGACAAATTCCTCTGGGCTACTCTTGGCTTCTTTTCCCAAAGGACTAGATGTTGCCTGTCTGGGGTAGGCATTGTCTCCTCCTGAGTAATTTAACTTTTCTGTTTGCTTGTGTTGTTCTTTTTTTAAGGAAAACTCCTGTCTCTTAAATCAGCTAGAGCTACCAGATTCTGTAAGAGCTCGACCATCACTTTGCTATGATGTTATTCTGTTGTTGTACAATAGTTTACTAGTATTTTTATAGTATTATTCCAACAGACTGTAAAGGTGGTGATCACTAACACAGAACACAACAGGGGCTAGTAGTCAGCCAGGCTGCTCCGGGACACGGCCGCAGGCCAGTGTCACAGACGCGCAGGTTGGTAGCGCTGCTGCCCTAACAGAGCAGGCTGCAGGGAAGAGGGGATGAGTGAGAGGCCAGATACTGCTGGACCCTCAGAAGCTATTTAATAAATATCATCCAAAAGCAAAAGGGAAGAATAAACCCTCTAGAGCACAGCCACCTTAGGTCAACTGAATGTAATCTAGTTTATTCAACCGAAAATTGAAAGAGAAGGAAAACATCAAAATCAAAAAAAAAAAAGCCATTCTTAACACTAGCAGTAAATAAATTTATACAATTCAGTCTGTATAATATGATGAAATAAATCTACATCTTTTCTTATTTTGGTGCTTTGAATTATACATACAAACAACAATTACAGAGACTTGTCCACAAAGCATGTAGGCCTGGAAGTGACAACAGAACCCTCGGTGGCAATTTGTAAGCTTTAACATGGATTGCCCAGAACTGGTATTTCCTTTGCACAGGCCCACAGCTTTGGATGAATGATTTGCCTACAATTTTTTTCTTTTTTTTTTCTTTTTACTTTTTTTCTTTTTTTTTCCTATATATATATATTTTTTTTTCTCTTAATGCATCAAACAACTGTGGCCAGTGAAAGGAAACAAAACTGGCAGTCTGTCCATTTGATATCAGACCTAGTTTCTTCTGAATTACCATATTTTATTTCCCCAATATTCCTTAAAATTCTTGGCGTCCTTCATGCCTTTCTTACAGCTATCCAGGTGCAATAAAGTCTTCCTCAAATGTACAGTATTTCTTACAATATAAGTTATAAGCAATGTTCAGCAATTTTTTTCACAGCACTAGAGACCCTGTTAAATAGGGAATGTGAGTCTGAATGGCTTATTCACAAATGGGATCCAGATTCAGTGGTTGAAACACAGACACCACAGTGAGCTTCTTCGCAAAAGTGGCAAACATCATTTTGCTTTTTGCCTTCGAAAACATATATCCATCGCTTCAGGCTTCATGATACTGCTCCTGCAAAAACGCAAGTAGAAGGGGCTGGAGGGACTCTCGCTCGCTCACTCGCTCGCTCAGAGACCTGTGCACTTCCAGCCAGGCTCTAGCCCATGGCAGTGACCATACTGGAGGGATGGTGAGGTCCAAAGGAGAGGCCGGACGGCGGGTGCATGGGCGTGGGCGTAGTCAGCATGTGGCTGGAGTGGCTGAATGGGGAGATGTGGCTCAGGGAGGACATGTGTCTGGAGAGGGCGGCCGGGTTGAAGGAGCTGCTCTTGGGGAAGTCCTCCAGTGTGTCGTGCACCTTTTTGCATTTTTTGGATTTGCTAGACATCTTCCGGTTTCTGGTCTGGATGCCTTCCTTCTTCATAGTCAAGGGTCTGTTAATCTAAACAAAGATCAATTTTTTTTTTTTTTTTTACTTTTCTGCTGCCTTTGAAATGGCACAGGTTTTCACACAGCAACGTGGGCTCTCCCAGCTGACTCAGGCCAGGGATCTGTTTCAGTTTCGCTGGCCATTTCCTTCCCTCCTCTCCCTAATTTATTTCTTTCTCCTTTCCAGGACCCAGAGTAGCTGTACTGAGTCTCTGGGGGAGGGGTCCTGCCTGTCAGCTTTGATGGCCTACAGAGACCAGAGATCTGAGCTCCAAGCACAGCTTACCAACTAATTTCAGCACCATCGATAATTTGGGGGACAGTTTCCCTCCAGGAGATTTGTATCTCCAAGGCACAAATTAGCATGACCATATTTCTTTCTTTCTTTCTTTCTTTCTTTCTTTCTTTCTTTCTTTCTTTCTTTCTTTCTTTCTTTCTTTCTTTCTTTCTTTCTTTCTTTCTTTCTCTTTCTTTCTTTCTTTCTTTCCTTTCTTTCTTTCTTTCCTTTCTATCTTTCTCTCTCTCTGTCTTTTTCCTTTTCTTTCTGTCTCTCTCTTTCTGTCTCTGTCTCTGACTCTCTCTTTCTTTTTTTGTGGTATTAGGGATTAAACTCAGGCCTTGTGCTTCCAAGGTAGGCGAGGTACCACTTGAGCTAAATCCCCAGGCCCACGACCTTATTTCTCAGGTGACTAAAATAGAATAACTTGCCTTATTTCAATACCATTTCCATAGAATATTTCATGAACATTCAGACTGTTACAGAAACTTCCAGAGGGAAATTCCTTTTGTCTACTTATCTGAAAATTCTAAGACTCGTAAAGCACCACCCAGGTAATCAGTCTTCAGGTATTGAAGTCTACCTGCCTCGGAGGAACTGGGGTACACCTCTCTGAAAAGAAGTTTTCGGTTGCTTTTCTTCCACCTCACTTTTTGGCAGTGACAAATGCTCTAAAAATTTCTCCAGAATATGTATGTTCTAGTTTTAGTACAACATTGCTTTCTGGAAAGATAATCCTTTGACTATATCATCAGACAGAAACTTCAATGGTTAGAAGTTGCTACTTCTCACTCTTCTATCTAGGCTAAGAGCTAAACAACCAATCAACAGGTAGGTAATATCCATGGGGCCATGGGCCCTTTGTTGGCATAAAAGTACATCCATCCTAAAGATCAGAAGCCAAAGATAAGCAAAGTGAGACAGTGGTGAGACCCCACACTAAAGATGAGAGGCTTCACTCTGCAACAGTTTACTGTCTGGCTTTCTGATAAACCTCGTTTGTCCTTTGTAAATACATCTGCTTTAGGGGCTAAAAAGCAAGATCCTGAATTTTACAAAACAAGCAGAAGCTTCTCCTCACTCAGAGCCAGGCTCAAACCAAGCTCAAGAGCACACATCTGCCGCCAAGAGCCAACTGCACATCTGGCCACATTCCCAGGGGAATGCAGCAGAGACTGGAAAGGTAACCATCACAGCCCCAGTCTTTTCACACTTTCTAGGGGGGAACAGACTTTCCACCAGCCTTCCAGGGTGAAGGGAAAAAAATCCAAATGTCTGTGCAGGACTGAACTCCCAGACACAGCAAACCCCAGAAGCTGGGAAAGGAAATACCTGAGAGTGGACAGCGCCATATGCTAGCACTGAGACCTTCCTACCCTATCCTGTTCCAGCAAAACCACATGAGTGACAGCCAGAGAGCCAAGGAAGGTCACTGCCAGGAGAAAGGCTCAGGGTTCCCTCTCCAAGTCAGCATCGAGATAAAGATGCAGTCTACAGAGATGACAAGAATCGACTCCCACATCAAATCTCCACTGAGATACTGTCTAGATACACCATTCTGTACCTGATAGCTAGACATACACTCCCAGATATCTACATATAATATCTAGTTACACAGATAGCCACACAGCTCCAGATAACTAGGCACAACACCACCTAGATACACTGCTGATGCTGAGATAGGTAATTATCTGGACGCTCAGATAAGAAAGCAGCTTATGGCATGCCTGTGTAGATATTTGCATGGGTTAGAACAGAAAGTAATGCCATGAAAATGGTAATAGATTAGTATCTCTTATTGCTACATACACACAAATTGCTTCCTTTGATGATCACTACTAAACTAGAGCAGACAGTACAGACATGAAGAAGGATGCTCACTCAGTCACTGGATCCCACCCCTGAGGACAGGGCTAAGAACAATCAAGTAGGTGTGAGCATTGCAGATGTCTTGGCTTTTCCTTGATTTGAAAAATTCAGTGTGCTGAGGGGTCCCTCAGTTGTAGAACACTTGCCTAGCACAGGCAAGCCTCCGGATTTGTCCCCCAGCACCATGGGGGAAAGAAAATCCTCCTCCTCAGAAACTGATAGACGTTGGATTGGATACAAATGAAATCATATTGTGACTATTCAAAAAATGTTGAGCTAGTTAATTTCTCATAATTCCTATGGTTTTAAGGAAACAAAGAAACATATACCTGTGCCTGATTCAGGATGATTTTGCTGTATTCCAAGACAACATTTATTTTCCAAGCTTCTCCTCTCAGTCCTGATGCTAGTAGTCCCGGGAAGGAGTTGGACTCTGAAACTCAAGCTGCCGCTTCTCCTCTGTCATCTATATTATGTTTCCTAAGCAACTTGCTTTTCTGAGTCATTGGTTTTTCAAGTAAAACTGAAGTAAAAAGAATTTCTGTTCTGTCTACATCATGGAACTATTTGAGACTCATATATCATCAAATAACATGAAAGTTCTTAGAAAGTCATAAATTAAACTCAGAAACTAACTTCCAAGGTTGTGCCAGCGACTGGAGCACTAATAAACACTAATACTCCAAGTCGGCCACTGTTTCAGTGACAAATCCTCCTGCCTACACTACAGTGAGGGAGCAAGTAAATTCCAAATTAGGAGGTCATTTAATTGCCGATGAATGTGGATCTGCACAGCCCCGGGACCTGAGGGAAAACGACAGATCTGATGGGGACCCTGTCAGGACACAGTGACACTGAAGGCACAGAGAAAAGTTTCTAAGGTCCCTGGGAATCTCAGCCACTTGTTCCTAATAAGTGAAAAAGGTGTGCGGTGCTGGTGGTTACCCTGAGAAATCCTCTGTGACTCAAAAATTCTAAACAGAAAAGCTTCCGCCCCGGTTCCTAGGTAAGATGAATGTATTGCCAGGCAGGCCTCAGGCAAAAATCTCTGCCTCTTTCCCTCAGTCCCAGACTTCGCCCAAGTCAATTTAGCAAGGGGACTTTAGGAGAATCAGAAAAGACTAAAGGAGAAGAGAGACAGAAAGAAAAAGGATGACATCTTCTTTGGGATCAACATAAACTGGAGGCCTTATTCAGGTCACGGCCTAGAAGCCAGAATTGTTTTCAACAAAAAGAAAAGTCTGAAAAAAATGTTAGTCAAGATACTAAATGGACAGACACCAAATTAAAAACAATCAGACACAACATTGATAAACCCAGGTGGGTGGATATTGTCACTCTGCTAATGTGATAAGGAAGGAGGAAGCAGGAGTTCCTAGGAACGGTGTGACAACCTCACGCTGCGGCCCTCAGAAGTTCTCAGCATAGGAAGGCTGGTCAGATATCGATGAAATTTCTGTCGTGCAGACAACCTCCCCGAACTTCACGACCGTGCCACACAGTACAATTCTATTTACCTTTCTCTTTCACTCTCTCTAGCGAGTCCCCCTTCTTTCTTTCTTGTTCTCTTTGCAAAAAGATTAAAATACAAAACTCAAAGCAGAACTGGTGACTTTTTTGTTTTCTAAGCAAAACACTTTTTATTCCTCTTAAAAATGCAGACAGGTCCACATAGTGTATCAGATCACCACATCACGGGCAGTGCATTCAGTACATACTAAGTGGGTTGTTCCCTGTTAGTCCTGGCCTGGCTAACACAGACGAAGTAGTTTTCTGAACTGATTCCTCCCGCACTGGCTGTTAGTGGCCAGTGCCTCGGCCCACAGGAGGGTGATTCCCATGAGCCAGGGTCTTTGCACAGGCCCTAGGATGTAGCTTACGGGGCATGGCTAGAAAGGGAGCCCCTCTCCTGGTCCTGGGCCCACTTACATTGTGCAGCTTGTAGTAGAGCCCGCAGGCATTGCAGACAGGGTCCCCGTTGGCGTTCCTCCTCCACAGGGTGGTAGTGGTGGTCTGACAATTCGCGCAGGACGTGCCGGCCCTCCTTGCTGCTGACTGGGGTGCGGAGGGAGAGAACCAAAACAAACGGTAAGTGTGTTGTCAGAATTACGCAGACAGGCGAGCTTAAAAAAAAAGACAGACGTTATCACTGAAATCAAAACTAGCACGTGGCCCACATGAAAGTAATAAAGATCCCCAAATCTGCCTCGAGAAGAAAAATGTAGCTGATCCACTGGATAGGAAGCAGATGAGGCTACAGCAATTTAACCTGTCACCTACATCAGCCCTTCTCTACCCCAGAAGGACACGAGAAGATTCATTTTTATGGGTCGCATGTCTGAATTAGCCAGACTCACTTGGGTACCTGCTTCATTATCCAAAACCACACCTATACCAGGGCTCCTTCAAGCATAACTTCTGAGAATGTCCGTCCTCAGGTAGAGTCCTGGTGGTCAGGATACATGAACGGCAAAGGGAGAGGAAATGCAAACAGGGAAAGCAAGCATTTACTAGATCCCAAATCAAGAAAGCCTGGAGCCGGAGAGACATTTCTAAGGGCACAATGGCCGCCGCTCTCGAAGCTGTCTGTGCCTGTGCGTGGCACTCACTACCTGCTGACTGGACTTCAGAGGCGTGAAGCAGGACGTCTAAGTCAACAATCCCTCATCCAGTTTAGTCCAGTTTACAGTCACTCAGTCCACAGGCTGGGACGTGGTCACTCACTACTCCCGCAGCGCCGCTCAGCCACCCCCCTCTAAGCGTCCATCATTTAATGAGATGAACCGAAAAGAACAAGTAATTCTGCTCTTCAGCCAGAATCCTGGACCCTTCTTGTTCTTATGTCACCTTCATGAAATGAGGAATTTCTTATTTGCTGGTCACCAAAGAGAAGAGCTGCAGGCCATGGTGGCAAATGCCTCTAATCCCATCATCTGGGAGGCTGAGGCAGGTGACACACAAGCTGAAGCTCAGCCTGGACAATTCAGTAAGATCTTGTCTCAAAATACATTGTTTTTTAAAGGGATGAGAATGTAGCTCAGTGCAAACACCCTGAGTTTAATCTCCAGTACCCCTGTAAAATAAAAGTCAGCCTCTACTTATATTTTAACTCCCTAGTTGTGCCACACATTGCCTTCACTTTCTTTAAAATGGAGATTTCTTTCCTTCACTTTTTGATGCTTTAAGTTTATTTGGTGACTATATTTGACATTCATATGCTGAACAAAAATTAAACTCAATACTATTGAAAATAACATGGAGTTGAACTACTTCTAACATACTCCTTCCCCTTCTTCACCCCCATCAGAAAACAAAAACTTTTGCTACAAAATTGCTCCTGCTCCTGGATGCAAAATTATTACCAGAGAGAAAGCTAGTCTATATCCAGTCCGGTCAAGAGAATTCTGCTCTGAGGGCTGGCCACGCAGCTAAGTATTAAACTCTATGCTCAGTGTCCACGAGACCCTGGGTTTCATGTGAGGGAAGGAAGAAAGGAAAGAAAAAAAGGAGGAAGAAAGGGAAAAGAGAAGGCAAGAAGGAAATCTTGATATAAAAACAGAACAAAAATGACAGGGATCCTGGTACTCTTTTCTCTCAGTATTTTATCAAATAAAAAGTTAGGCCAAGCATACAAAGATGCCAAATATAGAAAAACCAGAGGCACTGTTGAGTTAACCAGACGCCACAGTTACTATATAGCTCCACAAATATGTCCCTTTAGGCTTTAAGTAGCAGGGCTATGGCTTTTTTTTTTTTTAGAAATTCTTTTTGCTGCAGGGATTTAGCTCAGTGGTTCCAGTGCCTACCTTGCAAGCACAAGGTCACAAGTTCACTGCCCAGTGCCAAAAAGAAAAAGAAAATATTAAGGAAATTCTTTTTGTCTGTATTTTAAGGAAACAAATTAAAAACAGCCTTCATCTCTCATAATGGAGAAGATACTACGAAGATACTGCTTTTTGCTGTCCATTTTGAACATAATTCACCAAGGTCTAAGAATATGGATCCTAACTCCATAGGCCTCGGCTACCTGCCTTGGTGAAATGTGATAATACTTAAGTAACATTTACTCGTATACTCTTCAAATGACAGCTACACAAATGCTGAATGAGGTTTGACAATTATGTTACATATGATTATTACTATCTTCCTACAGTTCAATTTTCCTTTAAAAGAAATATTCAGATCTAGCTGACTAATATCTAGTTGGGCACCCGGATTTCCCAGCACAACAATTCTGAACATATAATACAAATACCTAAAGCCAAGTAATAAAAGTAGACCTCCACACAATGAGGCTCAGTATGTCATGTTTTGCAGTATTTTTAAAATAACGTGAATCTTTTAAAAAGAGAAAGTAACGCATATACAAACGGGCTTTAGAATATGTTTTCAGTACTAAAGACTTTTTGCAAACTTACACAAGGTTTCACAAGGCCACACTGCTTGGTTCCCCAGCAGGAACAGAGAATATTAGTAGTGCAGGTTTTCAGCTTTTTTTGCTAGATATGAGACTTATAAAAACTCTGATGATCCCAGGCGGTGACTCTCTGGATTTTCCCTTCAATCACCTCTTCTATTCCCTACTCATCTCTCCATGTTATATACGCATTTTCCAGAAGAGTGAGTAACATGAGAGGCTGGTGGGCTTCAGTGACTCCACAAAGATGTAAAAGACAAATAGTAAGGTAGAAAGATGGACCGGAAGACACAGGAAATACAGGAAAGAAGAAAATGAGAGCTTCTGGGACTCGAGGTGTAGGTGAGTAGTAAAACCTGCACAAGGTTTGATTCCTAGCCAAGAAAAAAAAAAAACAGAACACCAAAAAAACAGAACACCAAAGCCTGTATGTTTGTAAGTCAAATACACCTAAAAGCTAATTTAAAAAATTTCTTAATGTCTCTCTACAATTTTCCTATGGAACTAAAAATACCAAACCACTCAGGAAAGATGATTAAGATAGAGAAGACAGTTTAAAATGTGACAACCAACGAACCCTAGAATTAAAAGCTATTATTACTCAGAGTTCTACGGATTTCCTAGGAAAGGTGAGTGACGACAAAATTACATAAAATGGAAGTAAGCCCTCCTCTGCAGTCTGCATAGGCAGAAGAAAATGTCAAAGGAATTCTGGTTCATATACCAGCTATCATAGGAGATGTTTATCCTCTGTTTTCCTTATCTTTATTTTAAAAACACTATAATTGTACTAAGACTTATTTTAACATGAAAACTTTTTCTTTCTCCTGTCTTTCTCTCTCTCTCTTCCTTTCTTTATTTCTTTCTTCCTTTCTTTCTGGCCTGGTTTTGAGTGATTCAGAACATTCTTTTGTGATGTGATCACATTCATTCTGTACTAACACCTCCAGTCATTTTTTTTTTTTTCAAACACTTCTTGTTCTGATCCGTCCAAACATCTTGATGTTTAGGTTGGGGAAGCTGAGTTGTTGTTTATGAGTTATCTCTAGTGCTCAGATATCCGGCAGCTTTTTCCTAGGAAGTTAACTTTGTACATGAGAGAAAGGAAAAAAAAAACTGCATGAAGAGAAGTGGGGGAGGCTGAAAAAGCTGGAGAAGAGGCAAAGAACAGAAAGAATAAAGTCTAGGGATGCAGGATTGCCAAAAATTAAAGTCATGTGGGCATTTCCATCCCTAGAAAAATTTTTCCTTTTTCTAAAGAGGATGCAAAAGGTGTTGCATTGCACTACAATCTAATGGAGAGGACAGATAATGCCCTAAAAAAAAAAAAATAGAGGCTTTTTTTTTCTTTAGAATTCGATGGTGTTGATTCATCCATTAATCTGCAAGGGGATATTCCCCTCCTCCTCTCTTCACTTGGTGAATTTCAGCACCACAAAATGCATTCTGATCCCTGACTGTGGTTAGCTGTCATCTGCCAATATTACATACACTCAATATTCTATCTGCCCTGAAGTTCCGAAGATAGGCTTACAATGGACCCCTCCTACTTGACAAGGCCAGGTTTTCTCAAGCACTCCTAAAGATCAAGAAGTTTAAAAAAAGAAAAGAGAAAGGAGAAAAGACACTCACCCTACTGATAGTTCAGGTGCTAGGTGAGATCATAGGGCAAGAGAGGAATCACAAAACTTTTCCTACAGGAATTACCTATGGACACTCTTAATTCCTAGACCAAGGAGGAGGAAAAGTGCAATCATCTCAGTGCCTGCTACTTCTTAAATTAAGGTCATTGGCCCCATGAACTTTACAGCATTAGGCCAAGAGAGGCACCCGTAGCAATGAGTTTGATTACTTCCTTAGCACCCACCTTGAACTAGTTCTGGAGCATGTTCCCAATGCTTCTTGGGACAGTCCATCCTTATATTAAATTTCTCTGTCTGAGACACAGTGATTGCCAATGTATTTTTAAGCAGTTGCCCTGTTCTTTTTGTTGTTGTTGTTGTTGTTGTTCCTTTTTTTAGTTGTCCTTTTTCTGTTGAACATAATCTTTCTACCAGGTGAGTTTATTTTAGATGTGATAATTTGAAAAGTTATTTAAGCAACATGAAGGGGAAAAGTAGTTTTTATATATTGCTAACTTTTTACATTATTTCTTGAGACAAGGCCATGCTGTGTAGTTCAGGTTTGCCTTGAACTCATTATGTAGCCCAGGCTGACCTGGAACTTGTGGCAGTCCTCCTGCTTCAGACTCCCTAGTCCTGTGATGACAGGTATGCACCACCATGCCTGGCTGTATAGCTAATTTTAGAAGAGAAAAGAAACTGTCCTGATCAAATTGACATGATTTGGAGCTGCCCTGTCAATTTCCTGCAGAAAGCTCTCCCTCCTGAACAGAGGAAATAGAATCCCAAAATGCTTAAGATGGAATTGGTTCTTCCAAGCAGAACTTACCAGTCTTCGCTTGGGCTTGATGAGAGGCCGGTTCTGCCCGTTCATCTTGTGGTAGAGCCCGCAGGCGTTACAAAGGTAGTGACCAGTACCATCTCGCCGCCACAGTGGGGTCGAGGTTGCCCCGCAGTTCACACACTCCCTGCCTTCTGGAAACAAGATGACAGATAAGTCACTTATGGAAGAAAAATATACAGGAAGACAGACAGCATTTAGAACATGAGGAAAAAAGTTAAGGACTAGGAATGTAGTTCAGTGCCACAATGCCTGCCTGTCAAGTGTAAGGACCTGAGTTCAATCCCTCATACTGCCAAAAAACAAAATTAAGCTGGAAACTCTTCTTTCTTTCTCCTCTTTTGGAGGCTATTTCCATCCCCAACTCCTTTTTGTAAGCTCCAAATACAGTCATTATTACCCTTCATTCCTGGTTTAACCATTCCCAGGACACAAACGCTTGTGCCCGAAGAAGCACAAGATTAATAAATAGCGGCAGAACCTTGTTTCTTGGCCTGGTTCACTTCATGGGGAAGAGCAGATGGGAAAAAAGGAGGAAGGCAGATTTCAGTTTGAAATGCTTCCCTGAGAAAATTCTGAGCCCTAGGTAGTGGCAAAAGCCAAACATTCCTTTCATTTCCTCAGAGGAAAACAAAAAACAAAGGTGACCTATTTCTTCACTAAATCTGTCTATTTAGTTCGATTAAATAATGAAGATTAGGATGAGAAAAAAGGAAAGATTAATCAATGACTAGATAGATAAACAGATAGTAAATAGATGTAAAGATTGATCAATTGGCTGGCTGATGAATAGCTGGGCTCCATGCTCCGGATGGCAGAATAATACATTAAGAATAAGCAGGGCCCACCCCTCCCACCTTCTTTTGTATCTAGAAAATACTAAACTTTCCACCACTTTCCAGCCACTGTTATAGGAACCGAAGTTGAGTGTGACCCCAGCCTGACCAGTCAGGGTTTGCTGGAAAAAATACGGAGCAGACCTGGAATGGGGAAGGTAGAAGAGAAACTAGGAGGGAGAGAAGGAAGGGTGAGAAAGGACAGAAAAAAGACAGTTTGAAGCTCAGAGAGGAGACAAGTTAGCCAAAGACAGTGGGGCTGTGACAGGCTTCTCAGCCACACCAACAACACAACCAATTAAACAGAAAGCCCGCCAGGAGAGGTCCGTACTACCGGTCATTTCTCCTAGAGCTGCAGGGAAAGGAGATACCCTCTAGCAGAATCACCTCCCCTTTTGGGGAGCAGTGGATGTCCTGTGGTACCTGGTTCCCTCCAGGAGGGACCTGAAAGGGGCAAGGGGCTTGGCCCAGGCTGTTGAGGGGGGGATGGGAGAAAAATGAGCCCTACAGGTGATTTGTAATTAACACTGGTCTACCAGGAAGGCTGGCGTGTGAGAAGAGAAGCCAGAGGGAGTGTGGGAATTATCTGACTCCTCTAGAAAGAGGCGAAGTCTGCCTTGGCAGGCCTGAGGCCTACGGGTTTGGAAACCCCCAGATCAAGCATGAGGGAATTCAGGGTGCTCGTACTTGTGGCCTCTGTCCTACCCAGGGACAAGTTCAGCAGTTTAAAACCTTGGAAAACACAAGATGGCTGACTCCTTTCTCCCTAGAGACCAAGATAGTAGTGGTTTTTCATTTTTATTTCTTTTCTTTTCCTTTTTTTTTTTTTTGAGACAGGGTCTTTCTATGTAGTTGGGGTGGGGGGGTTGAACTCACTATGTACCCCAGGCTGGCCTTGAACTCACCAATCCTCTACCTCAGCTTCTTCAGTGGTGGCATTACAGGTGTGTGACACCACACCCAGCCAGGATGGTAGTTTTTGTCTTACTTGCTTTTACAAAAAATTTTTAAGGAGAGATTTTTTTTTTTTTTTTTTACTTCTAGATTCCAAAAACTTCTTAACTTGGGGTCCACAGATAGAAATGCGTCTAACAACTTTGCACCTGGGAGCCAGAAACACTTTTCTGGTACTCCAGAGTTCTTCTTGGTCCTCTAAAAGAACCCCTGCAGTGCCTCACACCCTATACCTTTCACCTGGGGTCAGAACCTGGGGAAGTGGCAGACTGGATGTGGGGTAGGCATGAAAGGGGAGAGGAAAGGCTGAGTGGGCGCGTGCTGGCTACAGCCCCAACCACGAGGCAGCAGGCACCAAGTGGCGCTGGCTCAGCCCCTTCCTGGGGGCAGCAGCCCTGGCCCCATCCTGCCCAGACTCGGCCACGTAGGTTCCTGCCTTGCTGGGCACTGGGCGGGCAGAAGGGCAGAGTGAAGCCCTCCGGTCTACCCCCTTTGCCAGCTCCACCACCAGCAGCCACGTGGGCTGGCACAGCCACTGAGGGGAGCGGCGTGGATGGCTCTGAGGCACCCTGGCATGAGGGGATCTCCCCACCCGACGTGACCCATCTGATTTCCTTTCCTTTGTCGGGCAGGAGGTAGGATGACAGCTTCCTTTTCAGAGGCCTTGAAAGCGAGAGAGCAACGGCTGCTCCTCGGCAGGGCTCTGCACACGGGGGCAATTTTCTGTCTTGATTCACTCCGCAAGTTTGCGATTGCCTTGTGTGGGATTTTCCTTTTTTTCCTTGCTGCCTCCAGTCTGTGACTTCAGCCCAAGCCAATTTTCCTAATGGAGGCCCTGCCTCTCTACTGCTTTCTGTCTCCCCCTCCCCTTGGCCCTGCCTGTCTGCAGTGAGTTGCTTGGGCAGACACCTCTCTCTTAGGTGACAAGAACCACAGAGCTGTGAGGCCTTTTGACATTCAACAGCCATTTTCAAACGCCCTCTGGGCTTCAGACTGAAACTGTGAGGAGCCCAGCGCTGCTCCAAGAAAGGGTCCGAGGGAGGTTTCAGAGCAGCCGAGGGAGATGCCCACAGTCGGAAGGCGGTTGGGAAGCTGAGAAACGGCCCTCTCGTGAAGACTTTTGTCTTCTGTTTGCAAAGACATATCCCAGCCCAGGCAGTAAGACATCGCTGGTGCCGTGACCACAGCTACTACCGGTTCTCCAAAGTGCAGCAGCAACAGCCCTGACAGCCCTCTCCGCTCTGTCTCCTCCAGCAAGTGCATTTACAGAGAGAAAGGACAGAGAGGGACAGAAAGACTCAGGAGAATCCATTCCGGAAGAATTCCCACCACTCCGCTCTCTGCATGCACGGAGCTTCTCAAAACTTCCCCTCACACTTCAAAAGTCCCAGCTCCCTCAAGGCCAGGTGTGCCGCTCTTGGTTTTTTCGTGACTGTGAGAAAGGAATAAAGAGGAGGAAGTAAAGACCCAAATTTCAATGGCTTCCTCTCCCCCCTGCCAAAAAACTAAAACAGAGGTGCAGGTATTCCCAGCTCTGCTCGGGAAACCCCACGACCACCACCCTTCTCGGTGTTAAGGAAAGAAAGAGACCAAACTGCAGGCAGAAAGCGCACAGTCAGGGGGGTCGAAATCAAACGCGGAAAGGAGGCCAAAGAAACCAGAGGCTTTTGGAAAAGTCACTTTATCCCCTCCCCCACACAAACCACCGCACTGGCCTCAGAGCCCTGGATCTTCCCCTGACCTCGTGGCCTATCGGTGAAGAGAACTTAAAAAAAAAAAAATCTCATTATGACCCAGTCTGCTCCTTACATGCAGTCCTCCAGCTCACTGTTTCGAATCTAAACTGTCCCTCTTTCTCTCCCGTCCTCTGCTCCCACCCCAAAGCCGGCCGTCCCACCAGAACTCCACAGCGAGCTCTCTGTCTCTGTCTCATTTTCTCTGTTTCTCTGTCTCTCTTTCTGTCTCTCTCTCTCTCTCTCTCTCTCTCTCTCTCTCTGTTTCTCTCTCTCCATGTCTCTCTCTCTCTCCCTCTCCCCCACTCTCTCCCCACCAACCAGCCTACCTCCCTCTCCCTCTTGCCTACTTTCATGTACTGAACATACAGGTCTGAGTTTTTCTGTCAGCCTAACCGCATCCGGACTCTATTAAAGTTCCTGGCTCGGGATAAACAATGCAACTGTCGCGTGCAGCAGTCTGAAAATAATTGGATTAGCTAAAACATATCAACTAAATAGAGACAGTCCTGCTCAGGCAGTCGGAGTGAATGTCACCCTGGAAAAAACCCTGAAAACTGATCTCATGGTCACTGGGCTCCCAGAACCCTCCTCCCCTCTGAAGTTTTTCAACCCGGAGCTCTGGGAGCACTGTTTCAAGACCGCTCCTCTCACCCTGAACAGGCAACCAACTTTCACCACCACTCTTTATAGGATCCACACAGACAGGGGGCAGAGGCAAGACAGTCGTCGCAAGCCAGGGAGTAACTGCTCACCCTGAAATGAACGCACTTTAGGAGACTACAACCTTCGGAAAACCATACCCCCACATACACTTCAGCCTGATCTCAGAGAATCCCTGTCTCCTTTGTGACTGATGGCTTCTACCAGAAACAACATTGAGGATGGGTTATTCGTTTTTTTAGGGCATAAATAGCTGCGTGTGCATGGGCACTTTACTGCAAGTGACTGCACCAACAGAATATATGTGCTGCCTGCCACTAGACAGAGCACCCTTTGGAAAGATAACAGCAGTTAACAGCAACACACACCTGGAGAACCCTTTTCTGCCCTTTCTACATCCTCCACCTTTGCTCAGCAGAGGAATATGTCCTAACACAGCTTCCTGCCCCCGCCTGCACCAGAGTCCTAAAAGTCAGTAGTCGGTGCAGGTAACTAACCGGCTGCCACACAACCTTGGATTTCCATTCATCTCAGCTTCCCCACCACGCAGGAGCAGGCAGCCGCCTCCTGCTCTCAGAAGTTCTGTTTAGTCTCTTTCCACCAAAGAAAACGGGTGCTGTTTGTGCCTTCTTCCTGCCTCCTCCTCAGAATGTCACTGACATGCACACTTTATTTGTACCTGCTCCTAAGGAACTGTCCTCTGCTCTAGACAGAAGGAGCTCCTCCGAGCCAAGCAGAGGAACAGCCTCATACTGACAGGGGCCAAAGGGGTCACAGGAGGGATTCGTGTTTGTTTAGGTTTGAGGAGGTTTCATTTTAGCATTAAACACTAAAGATTTATTCTCACAGCCTTCCATTTGGTCTTGGGAACAGACCAAAAGTTACCAGCAGAATCCAGAAGTCCTGCGACAGGCTGGAGGGCTCGTTGCTGTTTTTGTTCCTCTCCTTCCTTTCCCAGCTTGGGTGGAGGGTTAAATCAGGTCCCCCCTTCTCCTCCACTTCCCAAGATAGGAGGGAAGTAGAAGGACACACCTCTTTCTCCCCAGGCTGGAAGAAAGAATCTCAGAGGCTTCCTCACCTGCCCTCAGGGCCCCCAAGGCTCCCCAGGGGCCCCTTTGGTGGTCCCTCGCCCTGGCCTTAACTGAGGAGAAGGAGGCCACAGTGAGAGAGAAAGATCCCAGCGCAGAGGTGGCTCCTACCTGTGCTGGATCGTGCCTTGGGCCTCGACTTACATCCGAAGCCCGTGGGCGAGCCCCCCAGGAGGCTGCTGGGCGGGAAGAGTCCAGGGCTGTACTCGGGCACGTAGGGCGGGTAGGTGGTGATCGGGTGGTGGGCCGAGGAGGAGGCACCCCCCAGGGTGGTCATGGCGCCCCGGGAGTGCGACGCCTCCAGCTTCATGCTGTCAGGCAGCTGCACCTGGTACTTGAGGCACTCTTTCTCATCCTGCCGGGCCGAGCCGGCTGAGCCCGGAGTGGACAGCGATGGGTCCGGGGAGACATCCTTTGGCGGGGTAGGCGGGAAGGTGAAGAGGTGTGGGCTGGAGTGGCCGGCCGCCAGAGACGAGGACGAGGCCGGGGGATACACGGAGAGCGGCCCTGGGGAGCCATGGTGGATGGACGTCTTGGAGAAGGGGCTGAGGTTCCAGGGCGAAGCAGTGTGGTGGCTGCCCAGGGCTTTGCCGCCGTCCAGCCAGGGCAGGGATCCATGCAGCAGAGGCGGGCGGCACACCTGGCTCCCTGCACCGTGATGGCCAAAGAGAGAAGGGGAGGGAAGGAGAGAGAAATGCAGGTGAGAGCGGCTCTTGACACACCTGAGGACGGCCAAGCTGGAGCCACCAGGACCTGGATCAGGCCTGCTCTCTAAAAGTCCCTGCGGTCAGCTACCTGCACACACACCTTGGGCCCTGGCAGGCTGTCCGCCCCTCTCTCCCACACCCAGGTCCCATCTAACGCAGCAGAACTAAGGGCTGGTGCAAAGGAGCAGAGAGAGGCCCTTGGTTTATCTGGCCTCTCCAGATACACGGTCTAAATCACATTCCCTAAAGTCTCTCTCTAGAACCTGACTTGATTTATTGGTTTCTTTCAATGGCTGGGAGTCTCCCCATCCCAGACTTAATCCCATGCAGCCTGATAAGAGTCAGCTGTGAATGATGAGGCCTGAAAGATGGAACCTGGCCACGCCAGGGCTCAGCACCAGGAGAGGACGCCTCACCTTGGGGAGGCCCAGCTCCCAAGGTGGGGCACAAGGCTCTAGAGAAACACAAGCAATATTTCGGGGTTAGTGTCAAGAAACCAAATTTTGACCCTTGCTCAGAACTGACAAGGCTGCTTCCAAAAGGCGAAAGGCCTGAACGGGGTTTTGCAAAGAAATTTCATCGCTGGAGCACTTGAGAGAAAGTTTCCAAGGTTGAAACTTGGGATGAGACGTTTCCCTGCTTTTCTCACCCTTCCAGTCGAGTAGGTGAAGCAGAGAGAACCACAAACCCTGGAAGCAGAGAGTCTACCGGTGCGAAGTATGAGTGTTCACCTGAGCCCCTGAGATACTCAGGTCCACTTTATGTGTATTTTAAACTGAGACTGACTCATGCTAAGTATAAAATTAAAATCATTCATTAAAATGCACAATTTTAAGGCAGTCGTAACACGTCCACAGCCTCCGGAAGGGGCCTTGTGTAAACTGCAAGTGCAAATCCACACACTTACTGATCTTTTAATCCAGTCCCTCCCTCACCAGTTAACACTATTCAACCACTAAGAACAATACTGAAACTAAAATCTTGAGAGGAAGGGGAGGGGAGTCAGGCTGAGGGAGAGTTCTCTGAACACCAAGGGTTAAGGTTCAGCGTATGCAGGAAGTAGCATAGTAAATAATATTAGGGCTGCATCCACCGCTTTCCACTTAACTGCTGATCTGCACAGTACATGGGCAAAGAGCGCCCCATCCGCAAAAACAATTGTCTGAAACCTGGGGACTGTAGGGCAGAGGACTCCTGCCGCCCCAGGGGCTGTGTCATCAGCGCCCACACCAGCTTTGAGCAGGGGACCGGGGCTACCCTGTGTCTGGCTGCACACAGAGAAAACCTCCTAGTTTCTCCTTCTGAATTCTTCCCCCTACTTCTTCTTTAGGAACAAACCTGCAGCTGAGAAGTTTTCTCCCTATCTTGAGTTGGCTCTCTTTCTTTACATTTCCAAAATCTCTGAACTCAAGGTGAAAGGAGTTTTTTTTTTAAAAATTACAACAAGGAAACCGTGATATATTCTAAGTCTTTCGTAGAAGACTAAAGGGACTGTGGTAGGCCGAGGAGAGACTGGGGCCAGAGCTGTTGCAGGCAATGAAACTACCTGAAATCAAAGCCGCAGGAAAATTCTGTGCAGCCGGGAAGCAAGGAAACCTAAAATTCTTCAAATTCAAGACAGTAGTCTTTCCCCTAAACTAAGTCAAGCACCAGAATTCTGTCCCTGGCCAAGAGTAGGTAAGAAACCTCAAAAATCAAATGTACTAGCTGTGGGGAAAATTCAAGGACAGAAGCGGGAATAAAAATTGTGTCTTGGGCCTCTTTGAAAAATGTGCCGGGAGAAACAAACTCGAGGTCACTGACAGAAGGTCCCCTAAGGAAAGTGCGTGAAGGCAGGGAGCGGGAACCTGGGAAAGAGCCGGTTCCGAAGCCGGCTCGGCTGGTGCCGGCCGCCCTGGGCCGCGGAGGCAGCGCGCGGGCGTCCCGCGCTGGGACCTCGAGGCCCTGAGCCCGGACCGCGCTGGGATGGAGGGCTGCAAGTCGGCACCAGGTGAGCACCAGGCCCGGGGAACCTCAACCGGGAGAATCGCCCTCTGCGACTCTTTTTAAATACACTCTTGCAAGGAGCGAGACGGATTTGTCGCCTATTTCCGGGCCCCATTTTTTTTTTCTTCTGTAAATGAACTAGCAATTTCACGCAGGGACTTGGGCTCAGTCTCCCCAGCCCGAGTCCTGCCCGGCCTTCCGCCCGAGCGGCGCACTCACCATGGTGGGTCGGAGGGTACCGCTGCACGGTGGCCCGCACCGAGTTGCCGTAGTAAGACGGGACGTGGTTGCCTTGACCGTCGATGTTAAAAAGTACATCCACCTCCTCGGGCAGTGGGTACTGCGCCGGGTCCATGTAGGAGTGGCCCAGGCCGGGGTGGTGCGCGTCCGGATGCTGCCCGTTGAGGACCGCGGGATGGTGGTGGCTCACCCAGCGCGGCTGGTCCGCGGTCACCTCCATGTCCGCGGCTACGCTCGCGCCCTCTCGCCGGGCCCGGAACCCGCGCGCGCAGAGGGAGGGCGGTCGGCCTGGGAGGTCCTCGGGCTCCGGCCGTCGGAGGGCCGGGGGTCGTCTGATGGCTGTCTGCTTTCAGTGGGGGATCGGGGAGGTTGGGAAGGAAGAGCGAGCAAAGGAGAAGGTGTGGGGAGTGGGATGAATTTTTAAGGGATAGTTTGGCAAAAAGAAGAGGAAGGGAAAAAATCCAAAAACTAGGGCCAAATCGTAAAAAGTGAGGCGCGGTCGCTGCAATTCTGCGAGTGAAGCTCCTCTCTCGGCACCCGGCTCCTCAGCCCCCGGAGTCACCTGCAGGGAAAGAAGAGACTCTATGAGCCGGTCAGCACTGAGCACCTGAGCTTTGGAGGCGGCCACCCCCACCCCGCCCGCCCGCCCTGCGCACGGGGACGAGGACACGCACAGCGCGCGGGGACACCGCCAGAGGGGCCGCCGGGCGCCCGCGGTCATCCCGGGACTGGCCGGAGGGCCGCGGCTGGGAGCACGAGTCCCTCCCTGGGGGCCCAGTCCCGGGACCTTCCTTCCAGCCGCTGGAAATCCTCCCAAAGAGCAGACCTGCGTTTTAATTTTTAAAAAGTCCTCCCAAGTTGGGGGAGGGGAGTGAACTAAACTTTTTTTTTTAAAGTCCTGGTACCAACCTGGGTAGCGAGGAGCGGAGAGGAGGTGGAGGAGGTGGAGGAGGAGGAGGAGGAGGAGGAGGAGGAGGCGTGTGACCTGCTCGGTCAGATTGCGTAGCTCGCTCTGTCTCGCGCTCTCTCGTCTCTCTTTTCCTCTCCCTCTCTCTCCCTCAGTATTTTTTTTTTTTTACAGGGAATGCATTCTTTCTGAAAGTATCAGGACGGCGCCAGGCAGCTCAGTGTTCGCAGACAGCTGTGGCGCGACGCAACTTAAGGAGGTTCTAGTGTCATCCGCGCCGAGGGGGAGGAGCCTGGCGCTGGCGAGGAGGGGACAGGATCCCCGGCACAAGGAAACAGCAACCCAAACCCGCTCCAGGACATTACCCCCACCCCGCGCCCCGCCGCCCCTCCTCCCGCCCCGCCACTGACCGGAAAGGGGCGCCGCGGAGGGCGGCCGCGGGCGAGGGGCGGCGGTCCGGGTGGGCGAGGCCGCGGGGCGAGGGGCGGAGGGCGCGGGAGAGGGAATTCGCGCTCTGGCCCTTTAAGTGTGGCCTCGGCTCCTGCCGATTCCTTTGGACTAGGAGAAGATTCCGTCCCGGCGAGAATGTCCTTCCCCATTCATAAAGTTAATTCCCACCAGGCAGGGTTTTCTTTTTCAGATTATTTACACGGAGACACACTTTTATTACTGTTGGGTCAATTCAGGGGATTTCGGAGAGTTTATCAGCCAGCGCTCTTGGGCACGTGAAAGTAAGCAGAGCTTTGCAGGCTGCGGGTTTTTTCACTCCTGCCCCTCGGTCTAGTTTCCTAAGAGGCTGAGGCTTCGGACACAGGGAATGTGTCCGCGCCACTTTCTGTTGTCGTTGTCTCCATTTCCTCGGCCTTTAATTCTTACCAGCCTCTCCTGTGAAAATGCTTCAGCTGTTGCAGCTGTCCTTTGCAGCCCTAATAATATTTGTAATCGATGTGTGCTTAAGACGTGAGTGACAGTCATGATGGATGACAGCGGGGCGGGGAGCTGGAGCCTCGCTCTTGCGTGCGCCCAGCACAGCCGGGGAACTCGATCTTCGCCTCAGTTACCAAACTTTACCCTTGGCCCACCTGGTTCCCTTATCACTCCAGCCCCTGGTGTTCCTCCTCCAGTTGAGGAAGCCGGTCCCCTCCACAGACCCTCACCCAAGCCTCCCGAGTGGGACGCGGCGGCGATCCCCACCGGCTCCGGACCTCTGCCGGGTCTCTGCCTAGTGCTCAACCCCGGGCGGAGGGAACGCGACTCAGAGACGCCCAAGAGGGCGGGACTGCGTGGGGCGGGGACAAGAGAGAGCCAATGAAAGGGCGGGACTACGGCCGGGCCGTGTTGAGCCCGCCCCGCGGGCTGCAACCTCTGGGGCCGCGTTTGGTCCTTTGAGCCACGGCATCCCCTAGCGGCGCTACGGTTCCTGCAGCCGCCCGCCCGACTGTGAGGCCTGGGCGGCAGGGTCAGGCGGGGAGAGGAAAACTCCAGGTCCACCTCAGGCCAGTGTGTGCTAGGAAAGGACCTAGGTTCTCCCCGAAGCCTTCCCACTTGACTGGGCTGAGAACTAGATTTGAGGGATCACTTGAATAAAAGACATTATTTTCTTCTCTTCACTCCTCTACCCATAAAATTCTCACGAATTCTATATACTGCACACGAGAAACCATCCCTACAAGTCAGTTCCCAAGGAGTCCTTTCACGTCATGAGGGGAAACATCAGTAGCCAGCTTCCCCTTCGTGCGGGGTGAGGCCCTTTTTAAAAATGCGATCCTCATAGAAAGATCAGGAGATGTATTTAGAAGAGTGAGCGCCCCTGGTACCGGGTTTGGGCCTTCTGTGAGGTGCTTACGTTTAATAAATCCGATGCTTGTTTGAAGTCAGGGTGGAATTTCCACATACAGAACAGGAGGAAAATCCCTAAATTTAAAATTAAATTCTCCCTCCCGTATTGCTTTTGCGTCTAGTCGGTCTTGGGATAAGGCGGCCCTGGAAGGGAGAATCGATTTTCCTTTCACTCTGACCGCGCATCTCTCCTGGGCCAAACTGCCAGCCTCTCCTCCAGCTCACGGCGCTCTCAAAACCTTTAAATTATTTAGCTGCTGTCTAACATTCACCGGAAACCACTCCATAAACAAGGAAAGACGAATGAAGGCATGCATACATTTTGCTAAGAGGCCCAGAATTAAGATTAAGGATATAAATTCCAAGAAAAAAAATGAAAAGCGCTTCTTGTTAGGTTTTCCAGGCTGTGAATGCCAACCAGCCTGACCCTAGTTCAAAACTGCTCAAAAATCCCAAGTGGAAAGAGTTGCTCCTGGACATGAGAACCCCCAGAAAGGGTAAAAGGGATCCATCTTCCAGACAAATCAAAACAAACAAAACGAAAAATGACTGACACCAGAATTGCGAATGTTAACTTCTGAAGCTAAGAACTATGTAAAAGACAAAAAGAAAATGTTGGTGAATGGAGGTCTTCCATTCTAAGGGCGCCAGGATGGTACCTTCGGTAGTGGCAAAGGAGGGGATTATTCGTTTTAATTCAATCCCCTCCAACTGGGACCGCACAGGGGTGAAAAAGGGCACACACGACCCCTCCCAGGAAAAATAAAAGGTCTTGAAGGCCCCTCAGGGTGTGGGTGGCTTGGGGCGGGCAGCGAGGGGCAGGAGCCTGGGGCTGGAGGCCCAGGGTAGGAGCCAGCCTGTAGGGGGTATTTAACATGTAATTCCCAGCCGGTCCGCCCCTGTTCCCGGACTGACAGTGGGTAATTGGGAAAGAGGACGTTGCTCTTTTGATGGCCCGCGCCGGCCAGTCTCGCCGACGCCACACTGGGTTTGACGTCACGGGCCCAGCCCCAGAGTCAGGAACTCAGAGCAGGGGGAGGGCAAGAAGAGGAGGGGGACGCCCGGGAGGGAGGGCCGAGGTCGGCCTGGACCCACGGGGAAGGAGGGGGAGGGAGCGCGGCCGGAGCGGCTGCGGCGCGTGGCCTGAGGCGGAGAGCCGGGCGGGCTGCTGGGGTCTGGGCCCGGCCCGGCGCCGGCTTGACCCGCCTCGCCGGCAAATGCAGTCCGGGCTTCCTCCTCCCGGGCGGACGGCGGGGGAGGGGTGGGCGCCCGAGGCCGGGGAAGGAGGGAAAGGTGGTCCTGATTCTCCCGTGACCAGAGCCCGCAAATTTGATTCTGGCCTCCCGCGGAGACGCCTCTCGCCCTCCTGCAGACCTCGTGCGCCCCCTCACCAGGCCCCCGGGCCCCTGCGGGGTCCGGTGAGACGCCCCCTCCCTGGGAGCAGCGGGCTGAGCTCCGGGGGACCAAGGAGGCCACCGCGAAGGATGCTGCTGCTGCCGCCGCCGCCGCCGCCGCCCGAGCCGTAGAGCCGGGCTCCCGTGGTGCGCGAGGCCTCCCTTTCGAGGGTAAGGGGCTGGCGAGTGCTCTGGATGCCTGGGATCCGCCTCTTGGAGTCCAGCGAGCGGGGCGCAGCCGCCGCCCTCCGAAGAGCCGGGTTCCGGTGCAGAGCGCGGGACCGCAGGAGCCTCCTTAGCCTATCTGAAACCCAGGCCTCGAGGTAGCTCTTTAGGCGTCAAGTTGAGTGGGGTATGTGTGCCCTCTTGGGGAAAGGGTAAGAAATGGAGTCTGACTTGCCCTCGTCGGTTGGGGCAAGCTGAGACCCACTCACACACACCCACACACAAGCCTGTGTTCAGGGCCCTCCCACCTGCCCTCCTAGGGGCAAAGAGACCCTGTCTCGGTGGAAGTGGGGAACCCCCAACCCCGTCTCGGCGCAAGTAGGTGGAGCGGGTTCCACAGCCTCACCCTGGCGTCGTGGGCCCCCAAAGCGGAAACCAACGCAGCCAGCAACACCCACCCGAACCTAGGACTGGCTCGACCAGGCGAGCTCCGCGGGGCCGCGGTGCGGGAAGAGGTTGCCCTGGGGCGCGAGCGCAGCCCGCCGCGGCGCCCAGCAACGGAAAGCCTCGGGGTTGAAGTCCTAAAGTTACTAATCTGGCTCCGGGGGAAAGAGCGTGCCTCAGACCGCCCGGGGCGGTCATTTGAGCGTGTTTACTTAAGGACTTTGCAAACCGAGCGCGCGCGAAATAGTCGGATTTCCAGCGAGGCAGCAAATATTTGCAGGCGGGAGAAAGAAGCGGAGCCGGCCGCGCCGCCGCGTCCCTCCCCCCGGAGCCGCGGCGCCGGCCTGGGCGGACCCAGCCGCGCTGTTAAGGACTGAAATGAAGCCGGGAACTTGCGGGACTGGGGGGCGGGGAGGGCCCAGAGCGGCTCCAAAGGCCAGCAAGGGGAGCCAGACCCGCGGCCCTGCCGAGCCTGGACCGAGAGAGAAGTCCTTTCCCATTCCAGCTCGATCAATCTTCCTTGGCTGCGATCGGTCAATAAAAATAGTGTGAAGCGGTCGTGGTAGCCGGGCGTCTGGGGAGGAAGTGGAGGCCAGAGGTGTCGAGGCCGGCGCCGGCGCCCCTCAGCAGCCGGGTGCGCGGCCCCGCGGTCTGCAGCCTCAGGCCGGGCCCAGATCCTCGCTGGCCACCGGGAGAGACGCGGCGAGGCCTTTAATTGGGTGTCTCCATTTTAACAGTGCCCATTGTTAGAGCAATTAGCAAGAGACAATAAGCCGCAAGAAGCGTTTAATTCGATACTGCGCGCCTGCTGCAGCCTTGGCCGGGGCGCTTCGAAAGACTGGCCTGGGCTGCCCGGGAGGACTAAGGAGGCGCCAGTTCCTTCCCTTGCGTTTTGTATTAGGTGTGAGAGTTAAAGGGGGGCGACTGGGACCAGAGCAACCTGAGCCGGGCTTCGGCGGGAAACCCATCCGAGCCTCGAAAACCTGGGCCAGGCGCCCCTGGGACCATCGTGCCATCTGGCAGCGTGCGCCCAGGCTGCGGCCGCTGCCTTCGTTCCCAAGGCCTGATGAAGGGAGAAAAGCCGAGAGGACCGCGACCTGGAAAACAGTTTCCTTTCTCCTTATCCTGAGGTCCCTGCTCGGCCACCCGAACCAAGTCCGAATTTCCTTCCTGATCAAAGGAGGAGGAATGAGAGACCCTGACTGTAGCACGTACACATCCCTCTCCTGCGGAACCAGCCCCACTACCCCCTCCTCTGCCTCGGCCCGGATTAGGTTACCGCAGCCGGGCAAGGATTTTTACTGGATACGAGAATAGCACAGGTAAAGCTGTATAAACAGCTCTTCGGCTGCCGGGCAGGAGGGTTAAGCCGGGGACACGGCCCAAGGCGCCACCGCCGGGCCGGGCTGAGCGGACGGAACCGTGGGGAAGCCCGCTCCGGCGCGGCAAGCCGGCGCGCGCAGGTTAAACTACATCCCTGCAGTGCCCACCCGAGCTCTCTTTCCCGCGTGAGCTGAAATGCAGAGGAGAGAGCTCCGGGATCACAGCGTGGTGAGAATCCCAGCGCCGGCTGAGTACCTCAGCCCAGAAAGTTTGGCCTTTTTAAAATAACACACAGTGGAAAATGAAGGAAAAAAAGCACTCAGAACTCACTGTCAACGGGAAGATGCTGGAGGCAGACGCGTCCAATGGGAAACACTGGGAACTCGGACGAAGAGCTATATATACACGCGCCTTGTCCCCTCCGGCCCCTGCACCCAACCGCACCGGCCGGGGGTCTTCCCTCTGTGTGGAATGAGCCACCTCTTCGGCGGTGAAATGTGGTTTGATTCACCCTTTTTTTCTTTGTTTTTTTTTTTTTTTTTTTTTTTTTGCTTATTCATCTGTCACTGTTTAAAACTCGGAAGGAAACCCGCCCCGGCCAGGAGGAGCGGAGAGCTGTTCGGAAAATCAAAGAAGAGATGCGCTCCGTGATTACCCCTTCGCACTTAGCCCCAGCCCTGGCCGCGGCGGGGGTCCCCAGTTTCGAGGGATGCTGTCTCTCCCTCAGCCCGTACCACCTTTTTCTCCGGCTGAGAAGATCCCTGATAGTAGCATGGTGAAAATTGGATAGGTAGGGGCATAGCACAATTGAGGAGATGGACTGGAGAAGACAGGGATTTCTGCTTTGGGGTTTAACAATGCTCACGTGAAAGGGCGGGAGAGGGGGCGGAGTTGGGTAAGAAAGCTCCCCTGGAGGGTGGGTTGAAAGGAATTCCAGTCACCCCGAAGAAGGTTGCACCTTCGGCCTTGTAGTTTGGGGAACAGGTGGGAATGCTAAAAGAAGAAGAAAGAAAAAGAAGGAGGGGGGAAGGAGGAGGAGGAGGAAGAGGAGGAGAAGAAGAGGAGGAGGAGGAGGAGGAGGACGAGAGGAAGAGGAAGAAGAAGAAAAGGTAGCGAGAGTTGGAGGTGTCTCTGGGGCCGGCACCTGTCTCCAGAGCCTCGGGCTGCTTACCCGCCCCTCACCCCCTTCTGCACCTTTGGTTCTTAGCCAGGGACTGGCTTTTCTGGACCTGACTTCTGCAGGCCCGTCTGACCGGCTCTCTTCCCGGCGTGCAGGTCCTAGCATTTGGGGGGTGAAGGGGTGCCCGTCTCAGACTCCCCCCCGCAGTCTCCTGTCTACTCCCCTTCACCTCCTAGGGTGTAGCCACTGCCTTCCGGTTACTCCTTTTCAGAGCCCCCTAGCAACCCTGGCCTCTAGTGCCAGCCTTACTTGCTCTCCTCCAGTGTCTCAGCCGGGAATATGGGCTTTATGGGGCGGGGGGCTGTGCTTTGTCCGAGGATTGTGATTGCTGCTGCCCCATTGACCCAGGGGTCCAGGCAAGGGGAAGAGTCGTGCAGGGGTTGGAAAGATGTGGGAGGGTGAGACTGCAGATCCTGGAAAGAGCACAGGTGGGCTTTAAAGGCCAGAAGCTTGGCAGGCTCTGGGCTCTGGGAGATGCCAAAGCCCTGAACGTGCCCGGCGCCGAGGTGCAGTGTGGAGGAGCTGGGCCACACACTTTGCTCCTTCTCTGGGTGGAGGACCTGCCTTTGCCCGCTGCCTCTCTGGCCAGCACCCCGGGCTCGCGCTCAGCTCTCCACCACCTGCCATCTCGCGGACCTCCAGTAATTTGTTAAATAAAATAAAACAGCAAGCAGAAACAAATGCCTGTATTTTGCGAGCGCCTGCAGACCCTCAGCCGCGGATGACTGAGGGACCTCGGTCAGGGTGCCTTGGCAACGTCCCTTCTCCTTCTCGCTGCCTCTCACACCCCCGTCCCCAGTGGCCCTTGGCTCCACACTCCATGGCTGCCAAGCCTCCCTCTGGTATTTCCAGCCTCGAGAAAGGAGCGAAGATGTCTGTCCGCAGACTAAGCAGGGGAGAAACACACACTTTTGTGTAAAATGGCTCAGACGTGGAGAATGAGATGTCACCTCGGCCTAGAAATGGTTAAAACAACATCGAGCTAATGAACAGTGCAGGTTTTCCACTTGGATCCACAGTTCGAATCAGGTTCCCTAATTCTCTGCCAACTTATAGTTTCAGGACACGGATTGTCAGAAGGGGCCTAAGCCCGGGGTGCTTGTGAATCTGCCGCATTCCTGGCTCTGTGTGGCCCCCAGCATCTCAACAGAAAGATTCTGCCAGTGAATGCCAGGGACCCTCTCCGTGCCTTCAGGACACCCCTGCCTGACCTTCTGCTGGAAGGTGGAGTGGAACAGGAAATACAGACGGCCCTGGGTCCAGGGTTGGTGGGGACAGTGCAGCGCAGCACCGCTGTCCGGGTGCTGGCAGATGCACTTTGGCAGAAAAGCTGAGTTGTGGATCGAAGCCACTAACATACCCTGCAGTCCTAGCTGCCTTCCAGGCCAGGAACTTCAGGCCTCCAGGAGCAGCTGGCTTGAACCTGGAAGCTGAGCCCTCTTTTATCCCTGTCAGCAACTAATCACAGCCCAAGTGAACTGCCACCCACTGGGGTCTTGATCTGACTCAACTGACACCACATCTGGACCCAAGTTCAAAGTAGCAGCAAACAGTTCTATTTTTGACTGGCACATCATTAAGGGTAAGCCCCCCCCCCCAAGCTATCCAGGTCCCCATGCATCTCATTTACAGACACCTGAATGGACCCAACCTGCCTGCTGGGTCTCCTGGCCCAAAGCCTGGCGCTGGGGATCAGCACAGCAGCATCTTTTCTCTGGCAACGACCAAGGGGTGGAAGAACCAGAGAAACGCTTCTTGATTATTTGTCTCTTCACTGTTCTTCCTTTCCTTTCTACAACCCCTGGGCCCTGGTGAATGTGGGCTATGGGGAGAAGGACCGGAAAACTAGGGAAGCAAACCCAAACCGAGGGAAATACGCTGCAGGTGGACTCCCTTCCACCCCTACGTGGGTAGGACTGCCCACACCAGTTTCCTCAGGCACCCTGTCCTGTCTAAGAAGCAGAAGCGACTTTCAACGTTATCTGTCTATAGGAGCGGTTACCTCCATGAAAGGTCTCGGGGTCTGTGAGTCCAGTGTTCTCAGATAAAGTCCAAGTCTCGTCCCCACTGCCCTCCCAGCTCCTCACAGCCTTGGCCACCTCTCTGGGAAGCTGTGGTTTTCTCACCCACCTCGGTTACTTCAAGAAGCAAAGACGCTTCCCTCCCCATCACCATGTCCCCAGGGGCCAGATGCCTCTACATCTGGGCTCCAACTTTATCTTAGAGTGTACATCTGTTTCTTTAATTATATGCAGAGACAATGAGCACCAACATACACTTGTAAGCAAGGAAAATAAACACGAAATTGACACTTGAGCCCTGCAGCCACCTCTGGGAGAAGGCTCTTGGGTAAAGGCATTATTCCCTCCACTTCTGTGCCCCCCCTGCCTTGCAAAACGTGTGTCCTTCCCTTCCCAAGCATTCCCACCGCCTCTGATTTTTCTGCTCGGTTTTTCTTCGCATTCCTGATTCTACTGGCTCTTTCCTCCCAACAAGGACGTCCACACACTCCCACACACCACACTCACCCAAGGTCACAGCAGAAAGCCAAACGTGTCTAGTGACCAGGAAGGACAACAAGGAATGGGTCTAGTTCACCTCTTCCCAGAGGCAGCTGTCCCTCTGGAGGCAAGACCTCCTCCTAATTCTCTCCACGTGGAGCGGGGACAGGGCGTGCAGAGCGAGAGAGGGAAGAAATCTGTATTCACTGACCTGGGCAGCTCGCTCCTGAGGGCCAGCTGGTTTTTATTTTTCCTCCCACTTGCCGCGGAGATCTGAAGGCAGAAATGACAGGCTGGGCTCCCTGGTTGCCGCCGCGGTGTCCTCGCTGCTGAAGCTGCTCACCGCATCTCCGGCGGGCTTCCAGCGAGAGGTAAAAGCTGGGTGTTGCGCATCCTTCCCGGGAGCCCCCTCCCCTCCGCCTTTCCCTGCTTGCTGTGGAGAGCGGAGCTCTTCCGGGTTGCGATTGGGGAAAGGGAGGGAGGAAAGAAGAAAGAGGGAGGGAAAGGATTTCACCCCCCTTTTGCAAACAAGCAAACCACACATCATGGGTGTGTGAAACTGAGAGAGCGTTGGGGGGGGGGGGGTCTGCCTGAAATGTGACCTGTCCCTGGCGCCAACCTAGCCGGCCCCCTGTCTCCTGGCACTGTTGGAATTAACACTATAAATGTCCTAGGTGGTGCTCAGCGGGTGGTTGCCATAGGTAAACCCCAAACACATTAGTGGAATTTTCCTCCCGTGTTTAAAATAAGTGAGGACCCAGTGGGCACACCGAGGTGTACAGACTCTGACCCTGGCCAGCAGTGGTCACAGACACCACCTGAGCCGCACGGGGCTGGGCTCTCCCTTTGCACTGGTCCTCCTGTTCTGTTTGTGAGGACATCTCCAAAACGTGTGGGTTCTACCTCCCTCTCTCTGCAGCCGCAGCTGGCTGTAAAAGTTAGAGGCGATGTTCCTAGGCTGAGCTTTGACTCCTACCCTGTGGCCTTTCTGCACAAGAATGGAGGTGGGGGTGTCCAGGGCCACACGGGTTAAATGGGGGCCCTCTAGGGATCCTAACTCTTTTGAAGATGAATTCTACAGGAAAGACTACTTTCTTGGAGAGCAAGACAAAAGCACAGGAATCAGAAGCATTCAGAGATAAAATATCTTAAGGCAAATGTCCCTCTTCGGTTACCCAGGACCTGGTACACTGCAGCCCTCCCTGCCCACCACTCCCTCACCCCACCCCTTGCCATCCCTACCCCAGTGGCGAGAAGATCAAAATCGTCCACGAAGAGAATCTGTCCTGAATAAATTTCGGCCAGAGTAAAATGAAACTCCATAAACATTGGGGTAGAAAGGTCAGGGTCCATTTGTTTTGACAGGTAGAGTTTTCTCCGCATGATATTTATATAATAAGAATATAGAAACTGACTTTAAAAATAAATCCATCTTTGGGGAGAAATAAAACAAAATTCGTCCATAGCTGGGCCAGGAAATCAAGAATTTTCAGGTGCTCCAACCGGTTGGGTAGGCAGGAGCTGCGGGGTTTCACAGGACAGCAGCGCCTTTGGGGAAGGGCTGCTCCCCTGGGGGACCACAGGGCAATGGGTCCCGAGGCTGGGGAGCGGGTGCGGCCGGGGCGGCCGGGCTGGGGCGGGAGAGCTGGCAGGTCAGGGGCTGCGCGCAGAGCACAGCTGCGGCAGGGTGGTGGGTGCCCGCGGCAGCCCGGCCGTGCAGCCTCCGGGAGCGGGCAGCCGCCCTCTGCAGGGCCGCTCGAGCCCCGGGGCTGGGGCCGCGGCCTGACTCCAGCCGCAGAAACCCGAAACCTCGCTCGGCGCCGCGCCGCGCCCGCCGGTCCTCCCGCCGCGCGCCCTGTCCGCGACCCTCGCCCCGGGAAGCCCAGAGCGGGCGAAGGAGCGGGCCACGCGGCATCCCGGCCGGCAGGAGAAGGGTCCCCCTGCCCTGTAGGAAGCCCGGGCCCTGCGTCGTCCCCGCGCAGCCCCTCCTCCGCGTCCCCGGCCCTGCCCCGGCCTCCCGCCTGCCGCCACCAAGCGGCCGAGCCACGCTCCTCCGCGGTGTCGAGGACGCAGGGCAGCAGGCCGCTTTCCCGACAGCTTGCGCTCAACCTGTTGCCCTGACGCACCTGGCGAGGGGGTGGGGCCGGCCGGGCAGTGCCAGGAAGGCCTCGGCGCCGGGGAAGGGGCTGTTGCCGACCTCCCGGACCCTGCAGAGGGCCCAACACTGCCTCGCCTCTCCCAGCAAGCTGTGGGGTGGGCACCAAGATACTGAGGGAGGCGCCGGCTGTCTCCTCGCCCGGGTGTCCGCTACGCTCCATGTCGAGGTCCGCAGGCCGGTGGGGCCCTTTTCGTCCTTCCCCAGCCTTCTCTTCCCCATCCCCTCGGGCTGCCTGCGGGTTTCACACCTGCCTGGTCCCCACCTAGTTCCCTCCCTTCTCCAGGTTGGCCTCCACTGACCGAAAGCCCTTTTCCCGTAGAATCTGGGTCCTGAGCGGCACCCTACCAGACCCAAGTGGATCTCCCCTTTGCTGCCCCACCCTCCCGTGCACACCCTGTCGGGCTGGTGCCCACCCTCTGCCCGGTTCCAGCAGCCGGGCGGCCTGCACCTAAGTCCTTTCTGCTGATGCGGGCACTTTCTGGTCTCCAGGTCTAAATGAGACTGGCTATACCGGATCCCCATCACCCCAATTTTCCCTTTAGCAAAGGAAGCCCCAACTGAAGGAAATGCAGCTGCCAAAGAAACTCAGACTTAAGAGGAAAATTCAAAAGCTCCATAAAAACAGAACGCTGTGTTCAATGTAATAGGGTGACGATTGTACCGCGCAAGGACTTGTGGGTCAGAGTGCTACCCAGGACAGTTCTTCCTGAAGAACAGGGATAGTTTTGAAGGGGGGGGGGGAGTGGGGTAAAGAACGGAGAGAATTTATTCTCAGAAGTAAACAAAGTGAAGGGAAAGCTCCCAGGTGCTTAGTCACACTTTCTGAGCAGAAGCAGTGGAGATTTATTCCCGACCCGTGGACATCAGCCCGGCACACTGCAAAGATACTGTTTTAATGAAGCTATAGTTGCTTTCTGAATTTTTAAAAGCCACCACTCTGGCTTGCTGATTTGTGGTGCGCGCGCGCACGCGTGTGTGTGTGTGTGTGTGCGCGCGCGCGCGCGCCACTGAGGCAGAGGACTAGAAAAGTGACAGTCCTGCGCCTGGGCTGATTGTCTAAGGGACGGTGGCAACCCGGAGGCTCACAGACTGCCTTAACTTAACCTTTGCAGGACAAGGCAGCCCACTGCCCAGATTTTAGTGAGCCTTTTCGTTTAGCTTTGTGATTTGAGGAGATCACAGGCACCAGCCCGAGGCACAACCGCGGCCGGAGGCCCCTAGCACGTGAAGACTCTAAAGCCGGTTCCTTCCCCCTGGAGGCCACACCCGCGAACCCTGCTCCACTCCCTGGTTCCATTTTCCTCTGTGGAGCACCCACCGCTGGGCTTCTGGCCCCTTAACCCCAGCAACCTATCATCCCTCTCAGAGGAGCAGCTAGAGAGAGAAAATGGCTTCCGGGCCTGGGGACACCGTTTGGCTTGGAGGACACGTCCTGAGGAAAGTTGTCTTCTTAACTGGCACCAACATGCACTGCTGTAAGTCTCCAGTGCATTTAGCAAGTTTGCCAAGGCCACGAGCTAAGGCATTTGACTAGATTTTGAAAATAAGGAAAGGGCACCGTGCACGTGGAGATACAGGGTGGATCAGTAAATGAAGAACAGATAACACAAACATCGGGTCCAGATCTCCACGATGGCTATGGAGACACAAAGTTCACCTGTTGGATAAAGAAAGGAGAGACTGGGAAGAGATAATCGCTGGCAGAATCTCCCAACGTTCCTAAGAAGATGTGCACTTAAGAGTTCTAGGTAGAGCGGGGCGGGGGGGACCTCCTATTCATACTGTATTTCTTTTGGGGGTCCCAATATACTATTTCTTTTCATGAAACACAGGAAGTATTTTTCTTTCTACCCATCAGACTTTAACATCATCCCCTTTTCATTTTTTTTAACCTTCCTATATTTACTCCTCAGATTGTCTTAGGTCTTTAAAGTGCACTGTGCCAGAAGACAAAGTACTCGATATTGGCCTGGGTTTAAAAGTTATAATCTTTTAATCCCATTCACAGAGATTTATTTTATTATAAATATGTAGGAGGAGGGGGAATACAGAAAGTCTTAAAGGCGAATGGTATGAAACCCATTTCTCTTTTTTCTTTCTTTCTTTTTTAATCAGGACATTTTTATTAAACCCAGTTTCCAGCTCTGTGACTTCGAAGATGCTTTCTTGACCAAGAACTACAGCCTGGATGGGGAGGGTGACACGGAGGGCCTGGGTAGTATGGAACTACGATGTCTCAAATGAAACTTTCAAAAGCAACGACTAGAAATTAAAAAAAAAAAATTCAGACCTATTCCACCCAGGCGCCCTAAATAAATAGCCCCGTTTGCAAATTCCTATCAATTATTACGTGATGGGAAAAAATCCTATCTGAACATAAAGCACGTGGACGTGGAGAATTTTAATTAAATCTTACTGTGGATATAATAACATGGAAGTGATTTTTCATTCGGCGCTTGCCTGCTCACCAGTGTTTTATGGCGTTTTCTTGCCTCTGACTTTATTTTAAAATATTAGACGAGGTGGAGAATTATAAACGACTCTTTCCTTATCTGTGCTGCTCACATATCCAGGATCAGAGGAGCTGATTAAGAAAGAAGTCAGAGGCAACGTTGGATTCATAATGATTTGGAATAATGAATCCTTATCTCTGCTTTCCAGATTATCTGCCTTTCAGCTCCCAATGTTTTGTTACATGGGATAATTTATTGCATCTAATACATCACAATGAATCTGATGGTAGAAAGTGATGGCCAACGTTGTGAAAAGGGGGCCCTTATTTTTTATCCTGGGGCAATGAAACTGCTTTTTGCAGTTTTTAATTGGGAAAATATAAGGTAGATCTGATAAAAAAAAAAAGAGCTGGGTATAATCTTGCCTGCTCCTGCTTTACCACGCTGCTCTTTAATTAGTGTGTCAATTTCAGGCTGAAATTAACAAGATCGACCTGAAACCAGCGCTTAGTTTTCCTCCCAGTGCCCAGATCCTAATTTTTAACATGATTTATTTTTATGAAAAAGGAGATAATTAATCATAAACACTGACTAAAGCACAGGGCCAAGTTAAGATAAAATGCTATTTGCATCTTTATATGAAAGATACCAATAATGTTAATTTTTTTGACATTTCTTTCTCCTCCCCATCTCTCTCACCCCTACACATACCACTTCCATCCCAGCTACCCATTCCAAGTAAACAAGAAAAAAAGCAATTCCAGGTTCCTCTGGATAGTCATTGAAAAATCATCTTTCCTGGCTTTGTTAACACACGAAGAATGTGCATAGCTCTAATATTTTTAGAGAATAAGGGTGGATGAGTTCTCCCAGCCCCTGCCCTGCCCTCATCCCCACCAACTTCCTTCCATTTTAGAGTTAAAGAGGGCACACATCTCATTTAATGGCTAATTAGTTCCAATAATTGGCATTTTTGTTTCTTTTGTCTTTCGTTCCTAATGCCAAAAGAACAAAAGCCATCCTAAAGCAACAGGCTTTCCTCGCCTCTTCCGGGACAGATTTCAGAATCCTGGGCTAACCCAGCAGCCCCAGCATCTGACTACACTAGCAACATCCGGGCTTAGGGAAGTAGAGGGGCAGGAGAAGCTGATAATTTGCTCTTCAAGCTTTTTGTGCCTGTTGATTATTTTCTGGTTGCTTGGGTTAAACAATCGTGGCAAATATGCAAACCAGTGAGAGGAAATTCATACATATTCGCCCTCCAATTGTTCCCCCTGACGTCAGATCATAATTTCTTAGTAATTGGGTGAGCTTGCACCAGAATACTGCTTGTCTGAACTTCCTCCCATTTTTCTAGGTTGCAGTACATTTTTGTATGGGGAGGTAGGAAGAGGACTTGGTTTTGTTGTTGTTGTTGTTTGTTTGTTTTTAAGTTATTTTCAGTTCACTGTGGTTCTTATTGTCCCCCTCCCACTTAAAAATTAAGTTTGTTTCTGGAGATGTGAGAGTTTGGGATCATAATTTCCCAGGTAATTCTTGAGTAGACAAGGGTGTCAGCATGGGCAGTGAAGATGGAGGAAGTGGGGGTGAGTGGGGGGTAGAAACAGGGGTGAGGCTCTCTAGAGACATTTTGCCTTCTGCTTGGATCTTCAGTAAGAGCCGTAGAGTGGCCACCCCTCCCCACCTCTCTCTGGGGAGCACCAGGGTTCCCATGTACCTCAAGTTCAAGTTTCGATTTCTGAGCAGCAAGGACTTCTTTAAAAGCTCAAATTCTGATAATAAAGATATACCAGGTTTTAGGTGGTGGCGGAGGTTGACATCTCATTTTCTGGACTACTTTGCTTTTATCTTTCAGCTTACTTTGGCCTGATTACCGTGAACTTCAGACTTCTAGACCCGATTCTGAATTCAGTGTTCAATCATCTCCCTCTTTTTTCCCCTTTCTCGACTTCCTCTTCTTCCTGTTTCCCCTCTTCTCTTTCCTCTCTTCATGATATATCACTCCAAGAATTTCAAGTATCAATTATAAGTAATATTAATTTCTCGGCCCCAACCAGTGGAGTGCAGATGATCTGATAGGAGCACAGGAACGGGGTTTCCCTAGACGCGACAGACCAGCGGAGCCCACTGGGCCGTTTCCCATGCCCAGATGAACATTCAATTTTCTGGCATTATCTCCGCACTTAAACTCCCTTTCTCCATTTCTGTGCCAAGATAAATTTGCATAATATTTGCAGCTGTAATTAGCTGATGAGCATCTCCCAGCCCCCCTTTTGTTCCCCGTGCATTTGGTCTTCCATTGATGCCACGTTTGATCTTTAATATCACAGGATTCCCGATAGAGGATTGCATATCTTATCTCCCCGGCTCCAAAATCTTTTAAGAAGGAGGGAGGTGGGGAAGGAGGGGGCTTAGGGGAAGCTGCAAGTGAGGAGAATGAAGGTTCCACTAATCAGAGTTTGAAAAGGTTACATTGGAAGAAGGTACAGGTAATGACAGAACAATGAGATGGGTGTTGGGGGGCTGGTCCGGCCTCACCTAATGGGGGAGTCCGTAATAACTGTGTCACTACGGAGCACAGGCTGGGCAAAGAGCTGAGGGCAGAGGGGTGTGGAGTGTGGTCACTCACCAGCCTGCGCTCCGGGACCTTGTCCCCTTTTCTGGAGGGGCAGTAACTGCTCCTGAGTAAGACGGCTAGGTTGGTTTGCTGCCCTTTAGCAGAAACCGGGAGTTTTGAAACCGGGTGACTTATCTGCCCATCTATTTGTCTCTTGCTCATAGACAGCGCAGCACTCCTGAATTACTAATATGCTACTGACACTTTTCATTCTCTCAACCCAGTTTAAAAGAAATAGGAGAGAGAGAGGGAGAGAGAGAGGGAAGGAAGAGGGGAGGGAGAGAGAGACAGAGACACAGAAAAGTGATACAAGGGACTAAAACAAGACGAGGAATCCGTGGCAGAGGAATAATGTCACCTTCAGGAATAGAGGAAAACCAGAGGAGTTGCCCTCTGGCATCGCCCTGGTTAATATTATTGTTCTCCAAACAGAGTTTTCTGGCTTGATGGCGAGTTGTAGGAGAGAAGGTGGATTGGAAGAGCCACTGGTTGGATTAGAATTTGTGGGAATGGGGGGGGGTGAGAAAGGAAAGGAAAGAGGGAGAAGGAGGAAAAAAGAAGACAAGAAAGAGTCGATTTTCATGCCAATCATTGGAACAAATAGCTAACATTTAACGTTTACACCCGCACTGGCGGCGCCCTGGCGCTGCGCAGACCCGGAGCCGGGCTAAAATGTCCCGAAAGCCTTTGGAGAAAACGAGTTTCCAGCTATCAGGTTCTCTCATCTCCCCCCTTTCGCGAGGCTTCGGTTTCAAGCTGGACTTGTCCAATGTCTGCGTTACCGCTGCGAGCTCCTAAATGAGTGTCAAGGAGGCAAATATCAAATAGCGGCGGGGTCAAGGCGATTTAGTTAACCATTGGGGCGCTCGGGACTTGGAACTTGTGTAGGGCTCTGCGGGGGTGGGCGCGGAAGAACGAATGGAGGAGGAACGAATGAATGAGGGCTCAGCGGGCGCTGGGCGGAGGAGCCCCGGGGGCTGGGCCGGGCCAGCCCGCGCCTACCCCGGCCGGCTTCTGCCCAGCTCCGGTCCTAGTGGACAAAGTCAAAGCGCTCCCTTAAAACTTTGTTTTCCTTTTATATGAGGCCAAAATTCTAAACCAGTATGTGGAAAAATGAGCTCGGGTGCGGCCCTATCGATGTATGGCTTCAGTGACTGTCAGTTGCAGGCCTCGGTTTCCCCATTCTCTAATGCAGAGATAGGATACCGTGCGGGCAATCTTATCCCTGCGGATGGAAATGGGGAGGGGCTCCCGGGCTCTGCAGCCCCCACCCGAACACCCCAGGTACCCCGTCACCCCGAGAGCCCGGCCGCAGACTCTGGCCGGACAGACCCGGGGAGACAGCCCGACCGCCAGCGCTTCATCCAGAGCCCAGCGCCCCGGGCCTCGAGCCCAGGAAATCGCGCTGGGTCACCGCGGCGCAAGTCAGACTCCGCGCTGCGGCGGACCCGGCTCCTCAGGCCGCCTCCTCCGCCCCGCGCGTCCGGGCTGAGCGCGCTCCTGCGGGGTGGGCGGCGGGCTGTGGAAGTCCGCGCGGACTCGACGCTGGCGGAGGGCGCCGCGTTTGAAGTCGCCCTGCTGTGTGCTGGGCCTTTTTCTGGATCGAAACCCGGTGTCACGTGGGCGAGGCCTGCGAGCTGGGGGTGCGCCCGCCGAGGCGGGGGTCTCTCCGGCCGGCGGGGTGGGGCGTGGGGCCGGGCCCCAGACCCTGAGCGGCCCCGGGGCGAGGCGGCCTCGAAGGCTGCTGTCTGATCTGTCCCTGCGGGGTCCAGGCCGCCCGGCCCTCCCGGGTCCCGGCCCAGAGGGGGCGCCAAGGGCCCTGGGCAGAGAGGATCGCGGGAGCCCGGTGTCCACACCTTCGGGGTGCAGAGGGGCGCCCTTGTCTAGCCACCCTGACTCTGGGTGAGCTTCTCCCTCCCTCCGCATCAGTCTCAGGGATGGTCATGAAGAATAATCAGGAAGAGACGTTCCCCCTTTTTTTCTCATAAAAAAAAAAAAAAAACAAGAGAGAAATACGCACCCAACTCTACTACCGTTCGGGTTCCGGAGAAATTCTCCAATAGAGCAGTGTAATTTCTCAGTTGATTTTGATTGACATACTGTCCCTGGGATCATGTGTTAATCCCTTCTTCACTCAAGCCTTTTCATAACTCATTTCTCTCTTGCTAGATGGGGACTCTGATGGTTACCGAGGCAACGATGATAGCACTAAGCTATTTCCCTCTCTGCACGGAGACCATTATTCCGCATGCATAGGCCATTTGCAACAGAGGTCGTCGCAAAGTCATCCACAACACAGCACACGTTTATTAAACTTTTATTCTCTTTTTCCCCCAACACAGAAACTAGTTTGCACTTGTACGAGGGTCTCCTCGCTCTGCTCCGGAGCACGCGGCCTCACATCGCCGCCGCTGCCGGTCTCCTCCGAGGCCCCTTGCGAGCTCTCCGCCCGTTCCGTCGGGGTCGCTCCAGCTCCTCTCGGACCGACTTCGCGGCCACACGGGCGGGCGGTTCCGCGCTGCCTGCCTTCCACGCCGAAGCCACCGCGAGTCCCCCTCGCGGCCTCCGGAATCTGGCTTCCAGCCGGCTCGGAAGCCACCTGCCGGGAGCGCTCTGCTCTGGGCTTTCCTCCCGGCCTGGCCGGAACGGCCTGCTGGTGCGCAGGTCCCAGGCCACCGTCCGCGGCTCCATCTTCCGGGCTCGGGCTCCAATGGCTTCTGCCCTGCGCAGGCCGGGCTGGCCGCTGGGGCGGGTGGGAGACCAGGACCTTGCAGGGGCCGCGCCCCAGGTCATCCAAGAGACCCGTCTTCCTAAGGGCTGACAGGTCGCTGATGGGCAGGCCTCTATTTCTTCCTCGGCGTCCCCCTCCCCTTTCCTCTCCTCCCTTTCGCACTTTGCCCCCACCCCCACCCCCGTGCTGGAGATTGAACCCAGGACCAGTGTGCTGAGCTATAACTCCCATCTATCTATCTATCATCTATTTATCTATCATCTATCATCCATTTATCTATCATCTATCTATCTATCATCTATCTATCATCTATTTATCTACCTACTTATCATTTATGGGACAGTCTTGCTGAATTCCTCAAGCTTGGCTGGAATATGTAATCCTCCTGCCTCAGCCTGCCAGAGTGCTGGGATTATATTACAAGTGTATGCCACCCCCAGGACCTTTTTCCAAAAAAAACAGTGGAGGAGGGTGGCAATTTTTTCACCCCCTGGTCTCCTGAAATTGGCCTAGGAAGGTCTGGGTTCCTGCTCTTGTGCCATCTTGTAACCAGAGGTATGTCCCAGAAGACCCTCTCCAGGATGGGCTTGGTGGCACATACCTGTAGTTCCAGCACTTTGGAGGCTGAGGCAGGAAGATGCTTCCAGTTTGAGGTCAACCTGGGCTATAATGAGTTCAAGGCTGGCTTCAACTACAAAGCAAGACCCTGACTCAAATAAATAAATAAATAAATAAATAAATAAATAAATAAATAAATAAATAAATAAATAAATAAAAAAGACCTCTCTTCACATCACCCTGATAACACTGTCACAGGTCCCACAAGCCCAGGCCAAAGAGCTGGCTCCACACTAAGGTTCAGTCCCTAACTAAGCAGGGCCAGATGGATGGCACCTTAAAGGTGTAGGCTGCACCCCTATGTAACAACTGGGAGTTACAGCAGAAGGCTTGGAGTTCCCCTTCCTTCCCCAAGGACTGGCTTTAGAGGGAAAGGAGCACACCTCCATCGGTGCCCCCCAGCTCTGCCTACGGACAGGGATGCAGCTCAGCTACTGAAGCCAGGATGCCTGCTGGTTTAGAATGCTAGTTGTCCCCTGAAGTTCTCCCACAGAGAATGATGGTCAAAAGAGGGTCCAGGAAGAAGGAAAGGAGGAGACTGCCCCCCTAAACCCAGCTGACACTCTGGCTCTGTCCTTTCTACAACCACAGGCCTTCCCAGAAATCATCCTGCAGGCAGGCCGAACTTGGGGTACTGGCTTCTAGAGCTCCCCAGGACAGGCACTGGGCAGAGACCAAGAAGGGAGATTGGGTGGGGCAGGTGGGGTGTGTGCCTGGCTAACCTGCTCTTGGGAAAGAAATACCAAGCCCCAGTGAGCTCAGTGAAGGCTGGAAGTGGGGTCCTGGGCGGCTGCAGAGAGTTCCTGTATGGGGTGATCCCTCCGGGGAGGTGGGAAGGTCCAGACAGTCCAAGGTACGTCCAGGTCCTGAGTGGTGACCAGACTCTAGACAGCAGGGCCTGCAGACCTGTGTGGGTGAGTGGCCCCCGGAGAAAGGCCACGGTCCACAGGGGAGGCTGGACAATGTCCTAGCACCTTGTAACAGGGAAGTGGAGGCCGAAGCGGCAGTGGTACTCACCCTGGGCTCCTCCGGGAGGCTTCCGATCTAAGTCTTCCCTGGTGTCTGTGGCACCATGTGCCACATACTCCATCACCAAATGGATGAAAATTCTGTCCTAAGACAAGGCTGTCCAAATTACTGTAAGTGTAGGCCCCTGCTCTAGAGAGTAACGATATTATTATAGAGTAACAGTAATCCCGTCTCTCATAAACTAAATAGGTTACAAGTATTATCTCACTAAATACATGGAACATCCTCTAAGACAAACTGATCCCTCTTTTATAAATGACACTGACTATGACACCAGCTCTCGCCCTTGCAAGAGCTCCTTGAATTTCCTTCTCTCCTTCCAGCCCGTCCCATTGTACACTGAGGCACAGCCACAGAGCAAGGGAGTTTAGATCCCTCCAATCGTCCTGTCCCTCCCTAATTGGTGCCCTGCTAAGCTTCAATACTGCCAGTAGGAAGCGCTCTCTCTCTCTTTCCTCTATAAGAGGCCTACAGCTAGAGGGAGAGAAAGACAACCAAACAGGTCATTCTAGTTATTTACTGGACAATGTCCTGTAAATAACTCTAGGAGAAACCTGGCCTGAGCCAGGTGTAGTGTGGCAGACCCATTAGCACTGTGGGAGGCTGAGTTAGGAGAATCACAAGTTTGAGCCTAGCCTGGGCAACTTAGCAACACTGTAAGATCCTATCTCAAATAAATAAATAAATAAACAAACATTTTTTTAAAGAGCTGAGGATGTAGCTCAGTGCAATGACAGTGTGTTCAAATCATCCTCAGTACATAAGAAAGAAAAAAAATGAACAAAAAACAAAGAAAAGGAAATATGGACTGGAAGAAGAAGACTCTTGATGGCTTGTGAGTCTGGGGTCAGGAATGCCAGAGTGCCTTGGAATTTTCCACCAGAGAGGGCAGGTAGGTCCAGCCCTTGGACAAGGACACTCAGGGCTTCTGGAGCAAAGGAGAGAGCTGGTGTGTTGCAGAAGGGAAAGGCAGGCTCGGTGGCACAAGTCCTGAGAAGTTCCACGTGCCGAGGGAGATAGGTCCCTGCTGCAGGGAAGTGTCTCACAGGTTACGAGAAGTGCATTTCCCTGCAGGCCTTGGGGACCCAGGGATGGTGTCACACGCTGGAGCAGGGGGTGAGACTTCCCTGTCCACTCCCATGCCCCCAAAATGAGGGTGTTTGCCTCCATGCTTCCAAGTTCATCGAATAATGAGCTGTGGTATTGTTTTTACAAAACGCTTAGAGAAAAGCAACACTGGCACCAAAGCCAGAGTTTCTCCATGGGTTTTCAAGTTCAGTGCAGGAGTACTTGGTCCTGTGGGGTGGGGAAGGGTTGAGCTGCAGGGGCCATGTGATCCGGGGACGGAGCTCAACGAAGGGCTGGTAGGTGAGTAGGAGGGATCCAGGCTGGAATGTGTCACAACGGGACAGAGAATGAGCCGGGCCTCCCCACACTCATGAATATATGGCAGGTGTCTCCAGCCCCCCACTAATTGATGGGCTCTCTATATATCATCCCCGATAAAGGGCCCCTGGGCAGTGAGCGCTGATGTTTAGAACATCCTGATAGGGCTTTGTTAACAAGAAGATAACGGAAGAGCAAGATATGTTTGTTTCACTGCCTATAGATAAACCCAATAGGTCTTTGTTAACTTTTCATGACTGATGGCACCCACTAACCATGATAAATAATCCTGGAATGGGGAACTTTATTTAAAGGGCTAGACTGAGGGCCTACATTTTTGCTCTTCTGAAAGAGGAAGAAGGATCTGCAGTCCGTGACTGGGCGTCCGTCATTGCAGAACAGCAACGAAGCCGTCTGAAGCTGCCAGCCGAGCCCCTGTGCTGGACCGACTCTCGGTGCTTTTCACGCTGGCTGGGCTCACATCGTGTAGAAACTCAGCAAGTCTGAGGTGCTGCTTTCAAACACAAACCTTCGGCTGGGCGTGGTGGCTCACGCCTATAATCCCAGCATTTGGGAGGCAGAGACAGGAGGATTGCTGAGTTCCAGGCTTGCCTGGGCTACATAGTGAGCTCAGGGCCAGGCTGAACTACAAAGTGAGACCCTGTCTCAAAAATAATTAATTAATTAATTAATTAATTTAAAAAAAGAAAAAAGAAAAAAAAAGAAAAACAAGCCTTCAAAGGGTCAGCAGATCCTTGAAAAACTAATGCACATGTTTTGGTAGCAACTAGACACAGAGTAAATAAATATATATATATATTTTTTTTTTCTCCAGCACTGAGAGTCAAACTCAAGGCTTCGCACATGGAGGTCAGGGACTCTTCCCCTGGGCCAGTATCTGCTTTCTCTACAAGGGCTGATAAAAAATATATATATATATATGGTGGGAGTTTAAATTTTTAAAAATATATTACAGTAAAAGACACATTAAAGAAGGCTACTAGCCATCTTAAAGATACTGCCCCTCACTGGAATATACTGATCCCATTGTTCTCCCTACTTTCTGAAGCAGCTCTGGAAGTTCTCTTTCATGAGCCTCTTTACAAGGTATGATCAGAAATAGAATTGAATGCTGCAGCGAGCACCATCCATAGGAAAGACAGGCTCACAAAACCATTACAGTGTGTCCTCATCCACTTTATTCTCTAGATCTGGCACCTGTGACTTCTGACTCTTCCCCAAAGTCAACATGATTGTGAAAAATTTCTAAGCACTTAGTCCTGTGGTTCCAGCTCCTGCCTTATAAGCTCTAGGTTCTGAGTTCAATTCCCCAGTACCAAAAAAAAAAAAAAAAAAAAAAAGAAAGTAAAATGATTGTGAAAAATAAATGTTTTGAACCAATTCAGAATGTCTGGGTAGCCAAAACAGTACAAATGAAGACACACACAAGAGAAAGACCTTCAGAACTGCTTCAGAAAGTGGGGAAAACAGTCTATGTACCACCATGGACGTGCCTGATCTCAAAAGCTAGGCAGAATTGGGCCTGGTTAGTAAAACATGGCAAAAACAATGGTGTGACACTTATGTGTTTTCTATGAAAGGGGAGTATTTTGAGGAAAATGAATGGGAATGAGTCTTTCTTTCCAGTACTGAGGATCAAACCCAGGACCTTGTGCTTACAAGGCAGGCGTGGTCCCACCAAGCCAAATTCCCAGCCCAGCAGTATGTCTTTTATTGTATTAAATGTTAAAGATTCAAATAGTCACTATATATTTTGATCATACCTCTTTCTACACTTGCAAGGATATGGTGACCAGAAATGTTTGTCTTTGCAAAATGTTACAAGTCTTATGACAAACAGTGCTGAAAAAGGATTTATTTTTATTTATTTCCTTTTTTTTTTTGCAGAACAGAGGATCAAATTTGGGACCTTGCACTTGCCAGGCAGATAGCAAACCACTGAACTACACCCTGGGCCCCATTTACTTATATATTAAGGATTTATTTTTAAGAGCTGAAGAAGTAAGATTGTTGTTTTCAACTCTTGAAGTGGCTTCTTGCCAATGGAGGTACCTCGTTTCTTTAAAGAAATGAGGCCTGAGGATGGGTGCATCCGAACGAGAGCCCTAGTATGCGTTTCATTCAGCTATTTGACAACCGCAGTTTCAAAGACAGAAAACTTTTCTGCTGTTGGAAAAGAGGTATTATCACATTGTTATCTCTAATGCCATCTTTTAAGAAGAAGGCAATCATCTTTTACTAAAAACATTATTTGAATTTTATCTTTGCTAAAATGCTGGGGAGGAAGGGAGGGGGTCCGACCTAACCTTATAATCTTTCCTAACCTGCAGACTAATCAATTTTGATGGAAAAAAATGATATTGGGCTCAGAAGTTAACCAGATTTGCCTTCAGTAAATGGAGGTCCTGGGTGAAATGATGTTTGAGCTAATAAGAAGAATATTAAAGGGAGTTAATTCTTAGTGTAGAAAAATTACTATTTTGCAAAAGCTGCAGATTATGTATGTTCTAAAGTGTAAGCAAAGAGAGGGAAGATTTTTGTGGTTTGGGTTTTTTTTGTATGTGTCACTAATAAGAAAGAGCCATTGTAATTCAGTTTCCTTTTCAGTTCACATAGAAAACGCCAGTTGGATTCACTATACGGGGCAGCTGGGTCCTGAAGGCATCAGATTTGACTTCCTAGACTCCCTGGAACCACAAGTTCACATCCCAGAGGGCTTGGGCTCAACCCTTCCTCCTTCCTAGGCAATAAAAAGCATGGAAACCAGGTTATCTCTGTGGCCAACTTTCAGGAAAGACCTTGAAAACAGAGAAGGGGTGGACCTTGCAGACCACGTGATGCTTCCAGAACAGTGGGGGTTTGCTGCAGGGGTGGCTGAAACTTATTGGGGCCAGCCGGCAACTAAACGCCACACTGATCCCTGGAGATATGTCAACTCGGGTTTTCATAGAAGGCCATTTAAAAGCCTGCGATAGACGGGCCGAGGGAGCCAGCTCCACTTACCCGGGCAAAGCCATTGGTGGCTGCATCAGATTAGGTGCGAGAGGGCTGGGGAATTGGGAATGTTTACCTTCGTGTTCAGTATTCCGCGGCACTTCTATAGTGCCTTCATATCTTAGCGCTCTGTATTCTCTATTCCTGATTAGTGGGTTGGCTTAGGTACAACATGATTAATGTTTCATTTGGGGTGTTTTTTTCTTCCTTTTTGTTTTTTTTTTTCTTCCTTCTTTTTCTTTTTGGCTCAAAGAGCAAGTGCCCTCGCCTGAGCCTTGATAGTCAATTACTGAAATTCTAGCACATTTTTTTTTAACCGTGCCCCGATTCCTTACATGAAGCTCACTGTTTCCGCCTGCCTCCGCACACACCGTTTGATTTGGACAGTAGTCCACTTAATATGAAAGATAGGGTCCTCCTGTGAGAAGCTAAAAAGGAAAGCAAAGCAATTATACAACGCCAGTGAAGACAGGCAGAAAGGTCTGGGCTAGGTTTGTCGTGGACCACCGGCTGTCCTTGCCCCTCAGTAACGACTGCGGGAGGGACAGGTGGTCACCCCGGCCTCCCCTTACTTTTGCTCCACACCTTTTATTCTCCTTTTGATGTCTGAGCGCTAATCAAACGTGATTATTGGCAGAACAAAAACCATCAGCTTGCAAACTCCAATCAACCACACTCTTGTTCCACTGCATTTCACAGACTCACAATTAGAACCTTCAGTTTGATTTCTGCATGTCAGCTACGCCGCAGCAGAAATTATGAATGTATGTGAAGATGGAATGTTCCGGGCCCAACAGATAACAGCACCCTATATTTTTACTCAAATGTCTTCACAGGAATCTGTCCACAGGAACTTAGCGACCCTCCCACAGACAAAGCGGGCAGCTGTCAGATGTCCACATTAATCGGTTGTTTCGCAAAGAAATTGAGTGAGCTGTTACAGCCTACATACATGTTTTGAGTTCAGCCAGGATTTCTGCTGCATTAAATTACTGTATTGTCTGTGACTACAGAGTGAAACTCGGGGCTAGCTTTGTTTTGGTAGCCTGGTTATTTGAGACTCTGGCAGGATTTAGTATTTCTGTAATCTATAAATGGACTCTCTCTCTTGTCTCTAATAATTTGAAACAAAGTTTAGTGACAATAATTTGTACAGAGAAACATGAAAAAGTAACTCACCACTCAGGACGTGGAGAAGACGCTGAAAGCTTAGAGCGGGCTTGCGAAGCAGCATGGAGGCCGAGCGCTCGCCCGGGTGCTCAGGGGCATCGATTTGACCCCTGCGCTGCCCAAAAGCAAAGCGGAAAGGAGGGGCCCTTCGATCACCCCCAGACGCCACACTCATGGAGAGAGTTCGCGTGTCCCTAGGCTCAGTATGTATGTGGGCAAGTTACTAATGACTGCAAAAATATCCTCGAAATTGTTCCTGAGATGTGACTGATACTGTGCGTAGCTGCAGACTTCTGGACGTACAACTCACACACCTAATAATAGCCAGGTGAAAATTTCAAACTTTTTCTTTCCACTCACCTTCTCCCACTTTGGTGACAGTAAAGCAATACAAATATCCTCGCGCTGCTTGGCACAGCCTCCTGCAATGAAAGGGATGCCGGGCAGAGGAGCGTTAGTGACGCGCCGGCCCCTGCCCTGCCGCGCTAGCGCCTAAGAACCTTTTCTTCTGTCTTCTCTCTTGCAAGAGGAGGCCACGCTGTGTCCAGCTTCTCTGCCTACTCCTTGAACCCTTTTAAAGTCTGCGTTCTTTTCATTTAATTTCTTTCTGACTTTAAGTCTATTCCCTACATTGATTCAGCCAAATTCACATTTTCAATGTGTTTGGGGTAAGTAGTGTGTGGGGTTTCATTTGTTTTTATCTCAGTTTTGGGAGTCAATCCAAGGTCTCCCAGCATTTCCCTTCGCACATTTAACTGATGTGGGAACAGGCACAGGCAGCAGACTCCGCAAGCAGAAAGTGTTTCTCTGATGGGTCACATCTCACACACAGAACATTAGGGCTACAAGAGCACAGAGATCCCGTGTGACTTTTTGTTTCCAAATGCAGGAGCAGAGGCTGTTGGAGGGTCAGGTCATGGAGCTAGGGGACAGTTCTGTGACCTTCCTGTTCCTGTTTCTTTCAACAGCTTCTTCCTGGTCACGCAGAAAGTAAGGAGGGTGACAGTGATGGCGTGGGTCGTGCCAGGACGTGCGTGTGGATGCTCCAGGCCCATGCACTGTGCCGTGGCAGCCAGCTCCCAGCCCCGCCCCTGGCTACTGACATTTACAGTAGTTAAAATGGGTGAGTTTCAGTCCTGCTTCTAAGTTGTAGGAGCCGCCTCTCAAGTGCTGACAGTCACCTGTAGCACACTGTCGCACAGTGCGCAAAAGTTAGATTCCACCTCTCAGGAAGTTCTGTGACCTAGCCTGAGCCCCGAGATCAAGGGGATGATTAAAGAACACCAGTAGGTGACATCGAACAGGTTCCTAAAGCTCTAGAGGGGCGGCATGCTCAAAATTAATGTGCCCTGCAGCTGGAAAATATATATATAGAAAGCTCAGATAAATCTGTGGTTTTTAAGTGTAAGTTAGTTTAGCTCATACGTGGTCTCTTCTGGGGCCTGAGGCTGACCAAGAATGAAAGTACCCAATGGGCATGGTGGCCCTGTCTATAATCCTAGCTCCCCAGGAGGCTGAGGCAGGAGGATAGTGAATGTGAGAGCGGCCTGAGCAACTTACTTAGTGAGATCCTGTCTTAAAAATAAATAAAAATGGGGAATGTGGCTCAGGACAAAAACCCTGGGTTCCATTTTCAGTATGCCCAGAAAACAAAACGGAGGTGCACCTGGATGTGTTGGGTGTGGGGAAGCCTAAGGGAGCATTTCCTGTGTGGCTCATGCGCCCATGGGACGCTCTGAGATCACTGGGTGTGACAGTGACCCCACACACGGCCGATCGAGTGCACGTGGTTCGGTGCCAGTCCTGCTCCGGGAAGAGTCTTACTTAGCTCCCTGCTCTGCACACAGATGTCACCACGCAGACGCAAGCCACACAGTCATGCCAGACTGAGCTGGACCAGCCTGCCGGGTGGAGGAAGTGCACCAGGAGAAGCCTGTCTGTCCTGGCCTTCTTCTATGTCAATCGAATCACAGATAACAAAAATTGCCGACTGAACATCATGGCCAACATTTTATCTTTGTTTCTATTTTTGCCATCTTGGGGACTGAACCCAGGACCTTCACACTTGCTATCTCTCCAGACCTTTTTTATTTTTCATTTTGAGGCAAGGTCTTGCTTAAATTGTGAAATTACCCAGACTGGGTATGATGACTTGTGTGTGGATGTCCCCCCAAATCTTCCTGTGCTCATAGGTGGGGCTTTTCAGAGGTAGCTGCATGGACTCCAGGGTTAAGGATTAAGGATGTGGGTGCTGCTGCCCTGACGGGGGTGGCCTGGCTAAGACACGCAGGAGAGAGTCTCCGCTTGTTACTTGCTGCTTATGCTGCGGCCTCCTCCTGCCTGCTCTGTGGAGCCCCCGACCACACCAGCCCGCCTGGAGCCAGCCAGCTATGAACTGCAGCCTCTACAGCCTGAGGCAAATAGACCTTTCCTCCCTTAACTTAGGGATGGGGGTATTTTGCCTCTGTCATACAAAAAGTTATTAAGTAACTTGTGATCCCTCTGCTCACCCTCATCTTGTGCAGGGATTACAGGCCACAACTCATGCCCAACTTTCCAAGCCCAGACTGTACTATCAGAATCATTTTTCAGATGAGCTGTTGAAACTTCAGAAGCCAAGATTCACAGAATACCCAGAATTCACAGCCACAGTGAAAAATTATCGAAACAGTAAAATAACACATATTGATGGTTAAGCAAAAAAAAAAAAGTCACAATACCTATTACTTAGTGAATTTTATCTGTGTTAAATGCTTTAGATATAATTTTATTTAGTTTTATAATGGTCCAATACACATGTTCATATTTTTCTTCTTGTATGGGAACAGAAATAGAGATTTAAAGACATTTAGTGATTTATTTAAGTTCATCCAGCAATTGAATGACAGAGCAAGGATTCAAATCCGGGTTCTGGTTGAAAATCTGCACTCCTGGTTACTGCCTTGCCAGTGAGGTTCTTTAACACGCAGCCAAACACCTGAACTCAACCTGGAAGGTGGCCGCGTAAACCAGAGGCACTGGCAATCCAAGGAGCTCCTCAAAACCAGTCCGTGGCTTGGGGCGAAGCTCAGCAGCGTAGGTCTCTACCCTCCAGGAGGACCAGAGAAACAAACAGCAATACAAAGCACCTGTGCACATGGTAATGGGGCATTGGAATCGCCAAGTCAACTTAGTTTCTGAAAATTAGTAAAACTACGGCAAGTCAAAGCAGTTTTGTGTTTTTCAAGAAATGTTTGCCTGCCCGCCTGTGAAAATATTGCCTGCCTGCCTCTAAGGGGGATGCCCTGTCTACAGACTTGCAAGTTCCAGTGTTCTCAGGGCTGAGGATTTAGATCAGTGGCACCACGCCTGCCTCACAAGTGCAAGGTCCTGAGTTCAATCTCTGGTACCAGGCCAAAAAGAAAAAGTCAGATGTTCTCCTCTCTGTGTTCTCCACCAGACACAAAATCAAGTAAAACCCTCCTGACAGCCAGTTTCCAGTCAGGGCCTTTGGTGAAACGCAGCTTTTGGGAGACTGCTGAGCATTTCAGGAGCTGCTTTCATGTGGCTGCGACTGGCACCACTATGCCTGCAAAATTAAAACATAGACTTGTGTGGGAGGCTGAGGCAGGAGAATCCAAGTTCCAGCACAGCCTGGATAACTTAATGACTTAGCAAGACCCTGTCTTAAAATTTAAGAAAAAGAGAAAAAGTGCTGGGGATGTAATTCAGTGTGAAGGCCCTGGGTTCAATCCCCAGTACTGGAAAATGGTGGGGGAGGGGTTTTCTCTTGCACATCAAACAAGAAAACAAACGAGTTCCCATGGGGATTTGGTGATGTTTTCCCATTCTTACTTCCTTGGTGAGAATTTGTTCTATTTTTTTAAGCAAAAATTATCTCCCCAGGCATTCAGCATGATGAATTTACAAAGACTTAGTTTATAGATTTGAACTAGGAATACACCTATTGCGATAGATTTCACCCGAGGGGCCTAATTTTCTGTTTTTAGTGTATTATCAGATCTAATAATAATTCCTGGGCAGGTTATAATTTATTTATTTATTTTTAGCTTTGTGAGACAGGGTCTCACTTTGTAGTCAAGACTGACCCTGAACTATGTAACCTATTAGCTTCGAACTCACAGCAGTCCTCCTACCTCTGCCTCCGGAGTGCTGGGATTACAGGTGTGAGCCACCATGCCCTTCTTGGGCAGGTTATAATTGATATACTTCCTTTTATTCCCCAATTAAGTGTATTGTTTTGGGGCTAGGGATATAGCTATAGCTCAGGAGCACTGTGCCTGCCTGGCAAGTGCAAAGTCCTGAGTTCCATCCTTGGTACCACACACACACACCACACACACACACACACAGAGTGTACCATTTTGTTTTTGTGTTTGGCATCCCACATTGAACCCAGGGCATCATACACACTAGGCACATGATCTACCACGGAGCTACATTCCAATCCCTGAGACTGTTTTCTTTTCCTTTTTTCATTCTTTTCCTCCTCCTTCCTCTTCCCTCCTCCTCCCCTCTTCTTCCTGTCTTCTTCTTCCTTCTCCTTTCCCCCATCTTCTCCTCTTCCCCTTCTCCTCTTTCTACTTCTCTCAACCCCTTTTCTTCTCCCGTTCTCCACATTCCCTCCTTCCTGTCTCTCTTTGGCTCAGGCTGGTACTCACAATCCTTCTGCCTCAGCCTCCCCAGTGTTGGGATTATAGCCCTGCATCAAGCGTGGCATGTTGTCTTTCTTTAAACTTTTTAAAAAAGTCTACATGTTTTCATGCCAATGTTTTGTTTTGTTTTGTTTTCTAGCAGCATTTTATGCTGTGTTGCTTTAGTCTCCACCGAGAGCTGATAATTAGTAAAACCATAGTTAGAAACAATAATCTGTCCATGACCTCCGGTCGGTTTCAAACTGTGCACTCCTTTCTGATCTACGCATATTAAAGTTCTCTGGCACAATAAGGACACATGTTGTCATCTTGTGCCTCACGGTATATGACTCGCCTCACCCAGAGCAGGACTCACGGACATATTTTTGAGAAATGAGTGTATTAGCGAGTGTGGGACATCCCCAGCCTCATCACTGTGTGAGGCAAGTGTAAAGCCGCAGCTACATCCCTGATCCCTCATATTTGCTTTTGTTGATGTGGTAAATAGCCACATCAAAAAATTAATTGAAGAAAAAAAAATGAGGAGTCAAATAACTCTTAAGCCAGTGACAAAAGATCTTTCTAAAAGGCAGCAAAAGGGCCAGGGATTTAGCTTAGTGGTTCTGGCGTCTGCCTGGCAAGAGCAAGGTTGAGTTTGATTCCCAGTAACCGCGTACCACCACGTTCGGCCTGGTGGCTCATGCCAAGTCTAAATCCCAGCTCTTGGGGGGCAGAGACAGGAGAATTGCTGTGAGTTCGAGGCTGGCGTGGGCTACACAGTGGGTTTGGGGCCAGTCTGAACTACAAAAGCAAGACCCTATCTCAAACAAATAAACAAACCGATAAACAATAAATAAATAAATGGCAGCAAAAGCCTGGTGGGTTGGCACATGCCAGCACTTGGGAAGCTGATGCAGGAGGACGGTTCTGGGTTCAAGGTCTAGATTACAATAGGGAGTTCTAATTCAGTCTGAAACAGTTCCGTGTACACCAAGATCTTGTCACGAACAGTAGCAAAAACAAAGCATTTAATTATGACCCCAAATAGTATAAGAAATAATCAGAACACAACTTGGTATTGTTGGACAATTTGAACTTCCTTTGCTCAGTACAGCTACATTTTCTTCACACCATTTAACTTGGTGACAGTTAACTCAAGCACAGCAACAGTGCCATTGCACAGTGGTCATTCTGCTTCTTTCTTTCAAAAACGACCAAATTAAAAACTTACCAGACTTTAAAAAGTTAACAACATGCTGACTAGATTCCAAGCATGTACGGCAGGATATAATTGCTTAGGGTTGGGGACCTAAAACAAGCTTCCGAGTTCAACCCAGGGGGTGTGCACGTGTCACCTCAGCTTCCCGGGAGGCTGAGGCAAGTTCAAGGCAATGGGGCCACGTGGTGAGGCCCTTGTGACTCCGCTCTTTTCCAATGGCCTGAAAACCCATCCCATTTACATCTTATAGAATATATATGTATTTTTTCACATAAATGCTACTCTCCCAGTCCTAGGATAGTTAATAGAATCATTTGTTAAGCTTTTATTTTGTTGCAAAATAAGCATTTTCAAGTGTAATGCTACACTCACATTAAAAACCAGTTGCTGTCTAAATTGGACAGAAAGACTGTAGACAGAAATGGACAGGCACAACAGCACAGGCTTATAATTGCCAACATCCTGGGAGGCTGAGTCATGAGGATTGCACACTCCAATCTGGCCCAGGGAATTCATGAAGACTGTCTCAGAACCAAAAAAAAAAAAAAAAAAAGATTTTGAAAAAGTGAGTGAAGGATGAACTCAGAACAAAAGCTCTGGGTTCGACACCATAAAAAAGGGCAAAAAAAATAAGCGGGATTTGGCCTTCCTCAGAACCTAACACAACAGATCCTAGCACACAGGTTTCTACAGGGACAGCTGCAAAGCTAGGCGTGAGCAGAGGCCAGAACACCTCAGAAGCCACATCTGGGGAAATTCCCACCAAGCACGCCCAGGGGTGTGGACTTGAGGGATGAAGACCTTGAACTTTGTTCCACAAGCTAAAAGCTTTGTCGCCCAGGATAAAACAGTCACTAGTAGCTGTTCTAATAACTCACATGTATATGAAGTGCTTTATTAGTTTATCCATCATGTTGATGCCGGGGATGGAACTCAGGACATCATGCATGCTGAACAAATGCTATATGATGGCTCTGCGACCCCAGCCGAAGTGTCCCATTGAAAGGCAATGAATATAAACTGTCCGGCTGCCCATCTAAATATCCCCTTTCAATGTCCTCTACTGGCCTGCACACAGGGCTTAATAGTCACTTTATACTTTCTAGGATATAACTGAAGCAAGATTCTCAAAAGAAATAGTTTTCTAACAGAAATGACTGATAGCATTGTGGAAAGAGACATTATTCAGGGCATTATCTATTTCATTCTTCAGTCAAGGTAACTCATCTACTTTTTAGACTTAAACTTCTAAAGAAAAACTGCTATGATCTGGAGAGATTGGCCATAAAACTATTTGTCTTGAAAACTTAGCCAGCATGTCTTTAGTGAACTTCATTCATTAGCATTCTCACTGGGAAGGTTTCCTATCTCCGTGTTCATTTTATACTTTAATTTGGTTAGTAGGTCTTTGTTTAACCGTCCTATTGAGAGGAGAACAAAGGTGGTTTGGGTGACACAGTAGAGTAATGCACTATATTTTATCTCTGAAAGAGCCCAACAAAGTCAGAATACCCTGATACCCTCCGATTTTCCTCAGGACATTTGGAACCACAAATCAGCCAGGGGATAAAGGTCCTCGCTGTACCTAACAGCCGACATCTTCAGAAGGGAACACCTTGTTGGCCACAGAAATTATACTTTGCCAACTGCCCCTGGCCCTGAAGTCTGATGATTGCACTGAAGAGCGGCTCAGTTTCCTGCGGGTGTCCATTTCTTAAATACCACCTCCTCAGTATCCTGGCCAGGAGAAGGGCTTTTTCTACTTCTCTATAAAGCATTGATGATATTCAAATGATAGTGCCGGGTAAGTGAAAACAGGACAGGATTTTTACTTACAACTGGAAAACTTCTCTCCAAAGGGAAATACTTCTCATTCCTTCGCATCTAATTCTGTCACAGAGGTTCCTCGCATTCCTGCTGCTGGTGATTTCTTTTCCTCTCTAAAGTCACGGCCTGCTTGTCCTCACACTTTGGACTCTCTACAGCTTTCTCCCAATACAGGCTTTTGCTTTTCCTGTTTTGTTTGACTTCATTTAAGGCAAGTAAGTTAATCTCCACCTTTGCAATGTCTGAGGTATACACCTTTCCTTTTCTTCAGTACTACTTTCTGGAAAGAGACTATGAGCAACTTCCTAACTCCACTTTGTAACGCAGATGCTTTGTTTTCTAACTCACATTTCTTTTTGCAGTTTCTTGAACTAGTTTGGTTGGTGTCAGAGATAGCCATCCAGTAGAGGCAGAGACCACCAGTTCATTTTACACAGGCCGCCGAGCAGCCGTAGGACGGTGACAACTTTGGGTCTCTGGTGACCGGGACTAGATTCGACTCACTGACCTAGAGGTGAAGGCTCTGTATTCCATTACTAATCCCTCGAGCCATCCAGCCCCCTGAAAATGATTCTTTGGTTTTATTATTGCAAAGACCATTTATAAAATCATGAACTGGATTTAGGAAAGCAACCATGAAATAGCGAGGGACAACAAACTGATTGAAATTCCTTAAATGTAGTAGGGGCTGAAGTCTCTCAGAAGGACTGGGGGGAAACTTAGACGGAGGCACCTCCATTCCTATTTCAGGAGTGTGCCCTGCTCACTTGAACGTGGCAACTTTAGATCCACTGACCATGCCTCAAGGAACTAAATCCTAAAGAAAGAAAATGGAAAAGCAAACTATGAAATAGCCAATAATCTTTATTTCATACTCCCCCACCCCTCATCCCTCTCCAAAAAAGCACTAATGGGTATATCTGTGATTCTGAAAATATTGTATAAAGTATTTGAATGATCTCAAATTAATAAAACAAAATCCGTATCTCAACATCCGTTTTGCTTTTGCAGGGACAGGAGATCCCGGCCTCCAGAAGAAGGAGGACAACGACAGCCCGCACTCTTTAACAGGTGCACTCCATTTCCGCTTGTTCGCAATTTCACATTCATGGCAGAGAACCACATTTCGGTGACCACATAATAAGTTTTAAAATACGACTGATCCACACACTAATAGCAACTGACTTGGCAGGAAAAAATCACATTTTTCTATTAATATATTTGTGTTAGATTCAAAGCCCATATTCTAGCATTTCAGATCTCTGTTACATGGGCTCAAACTGGGATTATTTCAAAATCAAGTAAAAGTCTATATTTATTCCCAAGTTGCTAAAATATGCTAATAAAGTTAAATTTGATGTTTTTACATTAAAAATAAAATATCTGGTTTACTTGCAGATACCTATAACATATAATAAATAGTGGGCAGTACAACAATATAATAAAGTTTTGTGATACCCTGAAATTTGATGTTTTCTTAAAAAAACAATATATTTCATTTCAGCCTTAAAGTACAATGTCAATGAACAAATTTGTAGAAATAAAACAATATAACACAAAATGCTACAGCTACAGTTTTGTGTTGTTTTTCTTTCATGAAAACTATATGTCCTTTTAATAAAAGTCAAGTAAATTTACAGAAACAAAATAGATAACAAAGGAAACAATTTCAAATCACAGCTCTCGATTCCATTGCCTCGCTTTCTTCCAACCGTCAGCACCCTTCCGGCCCGCGCCATCCGGCGCTGCGCAGGCGCAGTCGCTCAAGGGAAATCGCTCTGCACTATGGCTCTTCTTTCTCTCGTCGTCTTTGCTTATGTACAGCAGTAATTACAGACATGGCTGAAATCACAGTGGATTTCAGAGAAAGCCAGAATTAAACACGGTAAAAATTTTAAAAATAACTACTTCATAAATATTTATTATTTACATTAGGGGAAATTTTTTAGTATGAAGTTTTTATACAAGTTGATGAAATGTACAAGCAGTGAGAAGAGACTCCAGCAGTTTAAAGAAGGGCAAAATTAGAATGCAACAAAGGTATAAAATACATCAGAATAAACAAAAATAATTTGCACAGAAGCGAACAGGACATGATAGAAACTTTTTTCTTAAAAAATATAAGGTATTTCACAAAAGCCTGAACATTTTACATGTTAGTACTAAAAACAGGGCACGGGTGGAGGGGAAGCTTCATATATTCTCGTCACAAAAATATTTACCGATACTCCTCCGACCAGAGTTTTCTGTTATGATTATCTTGCTACGGGGAAAGGGGATGGAGACTGCGTACAGACGAATGATGTCACCTTAGGTTCCAATCGAGGCAGTTTACATTATCCTCGCGTCGAACCCTACCGACAGGGCCCAGCAGAGCAGAAGGGGATCGCAGGGCAGACGGGCGCTCTGTGTTGCTAACACTCGTCGCTGGCGACAGGCAAACGAGGTGAGCGGCCGGCAGCGTCTGCCGGGCTCCCCACGCGCGTGGCCCGCAGGGACGGGCCAGAGTCCAGAACGGCTGTGCCCGCTTCCCGGCTCCTCGTCCGCGGGGCTGGGGAGGCAGCGTTCGGACTCCTGCCGGAGCGAGGCAGGCTCAGGGTGGTGGGCCGGGGCTCACTGCCCGCCTCAGGAGACGTCAGTGCGCTCGGTGCTTCCTCTTCTTGTGCTTTTTGTCCTTCTTCTTGTTGGCGCACTTCGGACAGAACCACTGCATCTCTTCCGGCGGCGCGGCCATTATCCCCACGCAGGGCCTGCATGTCAAGGACAGAGACATGTCTTCTCTCTGCTGCTTCTTCCCCGCACCCATTCTATGCAGGAGCTTGAACCCAGCTACATTCTCAGCCCTTTTTATATCTTAATTTTGGGCCAAGGCTTTGCTAACTTGGCTCCGGCTGGGTTTGAACCTGAAGACCTTCTGATTTAGCCTCCTGGAGACCGGGGATTACAGGCTGACCCATCATGCCTGGACTATTTTTTTTCAAGACATTCTTTTTTTTGAGACAGGGTCTCACTTTGTAGTTCAGGCTGGCCCTGAGCTCACTATGGAGCCCAGGCAAGCCTCGAACTCAGCAATCCTCTTGTCTCTGCCTTCCGAGTGCTGGGATGACAGGCGTGAGCCACCACGCCCGGCACTGTGGTATGCGGTATTGATTGCTAGTGGGCGTGAGTCATCACGCCCAGCATTGTAAGTGGTTACCCCGGATCGAACTCAGGACCTTGAGCTTGCGAGGCAGGCACCAAAACCACTGAGCTAAACCACCGGCCCTTTCAAGACATTCTTAAAGTCACAGTATATTTATGCCTATTCTTTTCCTTTCTATATTTTCAAATCATTTAAAAAGTCTCTGATCTACTTACCATAACTCAAAGTCAAATGACTCTTATGTGTCACTGTGTATTGCTGGGTATGTGGATTACTACAGGGATTAATTTCTCCTTCCTATTTACCAGAAAATACTGTCATTCTGAGCGGTGGCTTTGTTTTCCTCCTGTAGGTATCACATACCATAACTGAACAGATAGCTTCTTACAACTGATAGTTTAAAAATAAAATAAGATGTAATCCCAGCACTCGGGAGGCAGAGACAGGAGGATTGCTGAGTTCACAGCGGCTTGCCTGGGCACCACAGTGAGCTCAGGGCCAGCCTGAACTACAAAGCGAGACCCTGTCTCAAAAGAAAAAAAAAAAAAAAAAGAGGGCTGCATATATTTTGGCTGAGTATTTTTCAATTCTGAGGAACTGAGAGGAGACTGGCATGGTGGAGCATGCATGTCATCAGGGCAGCAGGGAGCCTCAAGCAGGAAGATTCTGAGTTCTAGGCCAGCCTGGGCTAGAGGGCTCAAAAACAAAAAACAAAACCAACAAACCCCAAGCCCCTCGCAGATAACTGGTCTTCAGGAGTTTGGGCAGATCCCGAGGGGGTGCCTTCTGGTGACAAAGCCCAGCACCAAGAATCCTCCTGAGCCCTAGGGCCAGAGATTTAGCTCGTGGTTCCAGTGCCTGCCTTGCAAGCACAAGGGCCTGAGGTCGCTCCCGGTAACCACATACAATGCTGGGCTGGTGACTCACGCCCACCGGCAATCAATACCGCATACCACAGTGCCAGGAGTGGTGGCTCACACCTGTATTCCCAGCACTAGGGAGGAAGAGACCGGAGGATTGCTGAGTTTGAGGCTTGCCTGGGCTACATAGTGAGCTCAGGGCCAGCCTGAACTACAAAGCGAGACCCTGTCTCAAAAAAAAAAAAAAAAAAAAATCTTCCTGAGCCCCAGTGTAGAGGCAGGAAAGACAACGCTTGTGTATCCTCTTAGTACTTTATAAGGAGGACAGCTAAGTCATCACTTAGGCTGGATGACAGCAGCACACAGATTTGGTTTTGCCACTGCTCTCAACATACCGGCCCGTGCTCCCGGGAGTCGCTGTCCCTGTTACAAGGCCCAAGCACTAACCCACTGAGCACCGCACCCCAGCACTACACACTGGGTAGGCAGCCGCTGCCCGGGTGGCTGGTGGTGCCCTGGGACACTCACCAGTGGTACCAGTCGTCACAGTCATCACAGCCGATCATCGGGCTTCCGTCGTCAGGTTTGTTACACCCGGGACAGATCCAGATCTGATTGCCCCACTCATCTCGGATCTTCCATGTTCACAGGGGAGGGCGAAGCCAGAGACCAATGTGGAAAAGCAGCAAAAAGCGGCTAAGTAAGAACTACTGCTGCAGACTCTGAGCCTACAAACTAACAAAGGGAGCTTAGGGAAATCGCAGAGCAACACTTTAATGCTATCATCGCGGTCATCACTGTGTTAGAATTGTGCAAAAAACAGCTACTAAGGAAAGAGCTACTTGGTACCCTATGATGAGACATTTCCAGTGAATAGTCTAAACTTTCATCTTTAAGTCATAAAAACAACAAGCATTCAGTACTCTCTTCTCAACAAAATGATCTGCAAATTGTTAATGTCTTGGGTTTCTATGGCAGTAATAATTGAGATTTTTGAAAGCTGCAGAACTCAACAACTATGGTTCCCGCAACCACAGTCACAGGCCAGGATTAATACACAAGGCCGAGTGTGCATGTGTCTCTGTATTACTCATTAGCCAAGCCCTTCTCTTGAACCAGCTGATAAGATCAAGGATATAAAAGAGTTGTTACTAAGTAACTTTCCATTCCCTTTATGACATTTTTAGAAAAGTACAATCAACTACAGAGCAAATGAAATAAGGGGTTCAGGAGGCCAGGGAGCTATATATTTAAACATTATTTTGCTACGAGTAGTGAATGTCAAGTTTACTTTATTATTTAGCAGTTCCAAATAGGGAGCATCCCTCATTCACCATTTCTTCAAATTTTACGTTATCAAAACTCATGTGGAAGAAACTATTCTATGATGTGAGCACTGGAAAGCAGTACTTAGTAAAAACTATGTTTTAGTTTTCCTAGTAAGACAGCACTTAATTTCATTTCACTTAATTTTGCAAGGTATGGATTCTTCCTATACACTTTTGAATACAACACTGACTAGACATGCAAAAAAGAAATGGGTTTCTTTGTGTATGGGGAGGGTACTGGGGGCTCTGACAGGCTTACTGATTTTGGAAACTCAACAGTGGCCAACTCCACTGATGTGAAGATTCCTAGAGGAATCTGGAACAGGAGTATCTCTGTACCCTCTGGTTTCAGCGCAGGTATGCAGGGAGGACCTGTATCCACAGGAGCCCGCTATCCAGTAGCCATGTTAAGCCCAGCACCTGGAATCTGGGGGTTTCATCACGGCTGGGGCAGCCACCAGCTGGCCTTTCTGGAAATCAGCAGTTTGTGACTCTGAAAGATGTGCTGAGTGTCTGTCACAACACTGAACACTTCACAGTTTACCAAGCTCTTTCAAACATACTCTTTTTCTCTTAGGCAGCACAGAACAAGCTCTGGAAAGGTTAGGAATGGGGAGCCTGGAGCTCCAATGTCACCGAGTAGGCAGTGACAACACAAGCCTTTCTGGCCTAATCAGATCCTCTGTCCTCTATCCACAAACACTCTCTAGGAATTAAAAGGTTTTCAACTTCACTGTCTACACCAGTTGGACCCATCTCCATGAGGTCAGCGCAAATGTCCACTGGAGAGCCAGTGTCTTTGAGCTGGATGATAGCACATAACAGCGCATTAACCACCGACTCCCTCTGCAAAGAGAACAGATGGACACTGCGGGAATCAGGCAGAAAGGCTTTCCAGACCAACATACCTCAGTTAGGGTACTGTTGTCACAATTAAACACTCTCAGCAACTGTCCCTGACGGGCCAATCAGATAAACACGGCTTTCATAAATCACATCTTTTATTTTTGCCTTTGTCGATTTAATATTTTTCTTTTAATTTTTTGTGTTGATATCCCCTGAGTATATGTAAATTTTTTTATACTTGTAGTCTCACAATATTTAATGATTTACTTAAATTTCCTTCTGAACTCCTTTAAGCAAAGAGATCACAAACACCAAGAGTCCCAGCCTGTGACGTTCCAGTCACTGTCTTGCACCATGGCCAACTTCCTCACAAGCCCAGGGCATCACTGGAGCAGAGCCTGGAGTCACAGTGATGTCAATGCCTCCATGCACCCAAAATATCTGGCTACTGGGTATGGTGGCACACCCCTTCAATTTCAGCCCCTGGAGGCTGAGGCAGGAGCATGGCTGTGAGTTTGAGGTCAGCTTGGAATATGTAGCCAGACCGTTATCAAAACATTTGTTGTCTGCTCCTGTGTCGCTCTACAGTGTTTGCAGAACATAGCTGTAGAAGCACTCCGTGACTACAGTGAATTCAGGATTTGAACAAATCAGATATTATTAAGTATAGGGGAAATACCTAAAACCAGCCCCTGGACAATATACACTCATTTAGCAAGGTAGGCTTTATAATCTGAAGTCACGCTTGGATACTCAGGAAACTGTGTTCTAAAGTTCATTTCCATTTAACATGCAAGTCCTGGTACAGTCTGAATCTTAGCCAGTAAGATATTATAAATTGTGCTATAGTGCAGTGACATCAGCGGATTCATAAAATCTGTATAAATCAGGCTTTTAGAGAGTAATTACATGATTAACGAATTCAGTACAGGATTTTTTATACTGAGCGCCTGATAATGCTGCATATAGGTACATGGTCATATGCTAAAACAATATAAAGGAATAAGAAACAATGCTTTGATGTTTATGGACAATGAATACGTGAAAACTGTCATACAGTATTTTAAGCTGAAAGTCTCCAAATGCAATGGAAATGTATTTTCATTAATTACACCTGAGTTTCAACAATGACACACAGGAGCATCTTTGTAGCTGACAATGCCGCTCTGAGCGGCTCCTCTGCGCATCATTCCCACAGACACAGTGTAAAGGCAGGAAACGTACCACGTAAGTGCTGACCGTCTCGGTCACCACGCTCCGCACAGGCGCCTTGGAGCTTCCTGCAGCCGCGAGGGCAGGGGCCAGAGATGGCAGCAGAGCTGGGCACGCTGCTGCAGCTTGAGGCAGGAGTGGCAGCGGCAGCGGGGTGGGGTTCACATGCACAGACACTGTGGCTGGGGTGGGAGGTGGCGTCTTGGGTCTGTTCAGAGAAGGCGCTGGTTTAGCCTCGGGGGCTGACACCACTTTGCTGATGACACTATCAACAGGAGAGAGAAAAGGGCGAGTCAAAATAGGATAACTGAGTCAAACCACATGTTTTAAAGTGGTATCACAAGAAGAGCTTCTTCTAGCAGCAAAATGTTTCGTTTTCTTGTACTTCGGAAGGCTGAGGCAAGAAGATTGCAAGTTTAAGCCTAGAATGGGCAACTTAATGAGAACCTGTCTTAAAATAAAAAATGGGGATATAATTGAGCAAGAAGCCCCAGGACTCAATCCCCAGACACTGAAAAATCAAACAACCAACCAAGCAAAAATCTGTACCAGGTTTATAGATGGATTCCACTGGCAGAGCGTTAGTCTAGCTAGTATGTGCCAGGGCCTGAGCTACACACCTGGTACTGAGATGGAGAGAGACAAGAGACAGAGACAGAGACAGAGAGACAGAGATAGTACTTCATTACATTCAATTATTCCACAATTTCTAAGTCTTCTTTTTCTGAAAAAGTGGAAATAAAAAGAGCTATATCAGAGGATTATAGTGAGAACCTCAAAATAAACACTTTAAAACAGTATATATACCCACGCCTGTCTGGCAAGCACATAGTCCTGAGTTTGATCCCTGGTATCACACACACACACACACACACACAAAAAAAAAAATTATGTACAAACCTAAAGTGTTACAGCCTGGATTACATCTACAGTGGTTGCTTGAAATACTACCTGGTGCTACTGTTGCCAACCTGAATGTCGCCACTTTTTCTGTCCTCGTTTGGAAACAACCTTCACCAGAAAGTATTGGCTTGGCATATATCTATAACCTAAGGACTCAGGAGGCTGAGGCAAGAGGGTGCATGAACATTCAAGGCCAGACCTGGCTACATTGTAAGTTCAAGCCCAGCCTGGACTACACAGTGAGACCTTGGCTTAAAAATAACAACAAAAAAGTATTGGCTCGGAATTCTCAGTGAAATTCATAAAACATTATTATTTCAAGAGTCCACCACTGGATTTCCAAGAAAATGCAAAGTGGTGAGCAGCAGAGAAAGAACCCCTGAAATTCGGTGTCCTCGCACTGGAATATAGCAGGGCCTGAGAAAGAAAAGAAGGAGGGAAAGATGTCCCCAGGGCCCAGGAAGGATCCAAGGCACAAAGTGAAGTCTACAGGGAGAGTGAAGAACCTTTAAGGAAGAGGAGGGAGGTACCAGGCAGCCCTCTCCCCCAGAGCCCAGGCGCTCAGTGAGGAAATGGCTGCCAAACCTGCAGACGTGTGGTCACCTGCAGGACTCCATGGAGAAACGCACTAGTGCAGTGGAGCAGTGGGCAGCAGCTGCTGTTACTAATGCAGATTAATTGGCCCTAGGCGGGCACAGGATCCTCACCAGCTGGTGAGAAAGTTCCCCCACCACTCTGAGGGATGTTGCATCCTCGCCAACTGCTGGGGGCTATACTGAAAAGGGATTAAGATCTTCATAGCAAAGATAACTGGGGGAACATAAAGACCACTGTAAAGAGCTAGAATAGTCTGGCTGACAAGAGCGCCAGCGGCTAGACCACTGTACCCTGGCTGCCCTGCTGCTGCTGTGTTTCCGCTGCTCCTCACTTCCTATTTGCATACTGAAAAGCACCCACTGGGAGAGTGAAGAAAACTTGTGGACCACAGCCACTGGCGAGTTCGTGGGGCCAGCACTCCCTACAGATCTCTGGACTCACTTAGGTGGAAAGGTGGCTTGTACCTTCAGTAAATTCTTGCAGAGTCCAACCCTGCAGGAGTTCAGGGAGCTCTCCTCAGGCACTGTAGTCAGAACCCAGACTAACTCTCAGTGTGGACTATGGCTGTCTCTCCAGGACTTGTCAACTCTGATCTACGTGCTGCTGCCCGTACTGTCTAAAGGGGCCTTTTTGATACTTTCTGATACTTTTTTGGTTGTGGTTATCATTTTTTTTTCTTTTTCTATGTTGTGCCCTCTTTTATTCTTCATGTCTCTATTTTCTTCTTCCTGAGTCTGCTCAATTTTGTTTTTTTTTCTTCTCTCACATGCTGTTATTTTTATAGGAGAGTGATAATAGTCTCCTTTAGCCTGTTGCCACTGGGTTCCCCTATTCTTCTGTTCCTTTGCCCTTTTTTGTCCTCCTGTCAGTACAAGACCCCTGAAACTCATGTGTCTTAGTTTTTCCTTCTCTCTCTTCCTTCTGTACTAAGAGGATGAATCCAGTTGCCAGCTGTCCTGCTGCTATTTTTTTCTTGTATTTGTCTCTTTTGTTCTTTAACCTCTAACAGTTTCCCAGGATTTGTGTGATGTTTACATGTCTTCTAACCAAATTTCTAATCTCTGCCTTTCCTTCTTTCTCTATAACCATCCCAATTCCTTCAAAGCTTTATTCCCAAAGGGTGATGCCAATATACTGAAGGGCGTGGACACTGTAAACATATTTCTGGTTAGTTCTAACTTTCAGCATGTGGTCACAGATTTAGCTCATGAGGTTCCAAGTATCAGAATAGCGATGTCACAGTTTGTCATTTGCTGGACCGTGTTTGATACCAATATTGATAAACATCCAAGAAAGACAACCCAGGGAGTAGTCACTTCGTAAAGGTTCTAAATATTAGGAAGAAAAATACTTGCAGTAAGTGTTGTCCAGACAGCAACCCAGGAATTAAACCAAAAATATCAGCAGCAACAACAACAAAAAGAAATGAGAAAACATTAAAAAAATCCAGATACCCAGATCATCACCAAAGGGGAGCCCAGAGGACAAGAGAAGGAGCAACCCAAAACTTAACCACCAGGACTGAGCTGGTAACAAAAGAGGATCTAGTAAAGCAGAATTAATTTCTTAGATAACAACAGAGATAGTGTCCATAGTGAAAGATATCATTAATAACACTAAAGAAGATATCAGGAACATGATGGAATCTCAGTTTATGAAAGTAATGGAATCTTAACAGTTTCAAATAGATTTCCAGGAGATTAAAAACTCCAATGAAGGTTTGTGGAATGGGATGAAGGAATGTGCTAGATGATGTAAAGAAGAATAACATAACACTGATTGAAGTCAGCAAAAAAATAGGAGATAGTGCAAAAGATACTAAAAAATACTGTGCACATAAGGAATGGCAGAAGACTTCACAGGAAAAGGAAAAGAATTTGACATGCTGATAAGTGAAGCATACAGGGCTCCAACTAGCCATGATTAAAAAAAAAAATCTACTCCTAGGGATACAATAATCAAGATTCTAGAAACCTAACAGAAGAACAAAATATTGAAAGCAGTAAGAGAAAAGAAACAAATCACATATAAAGGGAAGTCCATCAGAATCACAGCAGACTTCAACACAAACACTCAATTCAAGGAAAGCCTGGAGTGAAGTATTTCAAGCCCTAAAAGAAAACAACTTCCAGCCTTGATTGATGTATCCTGTTAAACTATCTTTCAAAATCGACAGGGAGATAAAATACTTCCACAACAGAGAACACCTCAGAAACCTTACAAATACCAAATCTGCACTCCAAAAAATTCTGAACAATATCCTAGAAAGACAATGAGTATCACAATCCCATAAAACCCACCAAAGGGAACTCACTGGGCAGGACAAGAAACTGAATAGAAAGGAAAAGCAAAG
>PVIC010003671.1:0-60742 GCA_004025085.1 Thryonomys swinderianus | reverse complement strand
CTCTTTCAGCTAAGCTCCCATCACACTACTGGTGCCTGCTCAGGGTAACTAATTATGACTAAGAACATGAAGCAGAGGGGTCTTTGCACACCTGTAATTACTACCTGGCAAGTTGTGGCAGAACCTGGGCGTTTCCCAGAGGGCCAGTCATGCCATTTCTGGAGAAGTTAAGTTGAGATGGAAACTTGGTGCAAGATCTAACTGAGGAACCAGAATGAAAGCTTAGGTACCTGGACACATGTTTTGTCATTTGACAGGAAGACTCAAAGTTCTCAAGCTCTTAAGCAATTAAATCCAATAGGAACACTCATCTGTATCTCTGTCTCAGAACAAACAAGGCAGAAGTGCGGTGCTGTCCCATAGAAACAGTGCAAACCACATGTGCCATTTACATTTTCTAGAGGCCACATTTAAAATGAGATTGATGAGATTAATTTTAATAACATATTTAACTCATTTGAACTAAAATATATGACTTTACCATGTAATCAATATAAATAAATTATTAGGGAAATACTTTGCATTTTCCTGGGCAAAGTGTACCAGCTCTGAGTGTGCACTGTGTGTGTACCACTCCCCATGTGTACCTTTGTGGCTGTGGTCTTGGAGTACACTTCCTATAAACACGTCACATGCGGGCCAGAGGGTTAGCTCAGTGGTTTCGGTGCCTGCCTCGCAAGCGCAAGGTCCTGAATTCGATCCCTGGTAACCACATACAATGCTGGACGTGGAGACTCACGCCCACCAGCAATCAATACCACATACCACAGTGCCGGGCGTGGTGGCGCACACCTGTGATCCCAGCACTCGGGAGGCAGAGGCAGGAGGATTGCTGAGTTCGAGGCTTGCCTAAGCTACATAGTGAGCTCAGAGCCAGCCTGAACTACAAAGCGAGACCCTGTCTCAAAAAAAAAACCAACCAAAAAACCATGTCACATGCAATGATGAAGCTGCTGTGTGAAAGTTTTGCTTTGATCTAAAATTCCAGTGTTCTTTATAAAATAGATTTTCCAAAAATCTATTCTGAACAGGACCAAGCAGGTCTGAAGGCCAGACTTGGTACATGTACTTGCTGATAATAGCAACCAGAGTATCCTGAGTTGAGTTAATCATTTATTGCCCCTCACAGTGGAAAAATAAATAAGATAGGATTCTGACTGTTCCGCCCTTTAGAGCCCTGTGCCCACGTGAGGATGAGCCATTTGTGCTTCGGTGCTCTGACCTGGACACAAACAGGACCAGTGGTAGTGAAGCAGACCCAAAACACCTGGCAGTGCATGACCAAGGACACTTCCTGGACAGGGCCTCTAGGCCAGGCCAGGGCAGTGGGCAGGAGCATCAGGGAAGAGGGCTGGAAGGAGCCATAGGCAGAAGAAGGAGTGGGGACAAATGCCTGGGGTCCTAGCAGGGTACAGTGTTAAGGACCTGCCAGAGTGACCCCAGTCACCAGGGAGTTGCCCATTGCAGGTTCTGTGCAACTAAAATACACACATATGGCAGGTTTTAGTGGCACAGTGAAAAAGTAGAAAGAAACAGGTACAATGATCTTTAATAACATTTTATTTAACCCATTTTGTCCAAAATACTATCACTGCAAAATGTGAGATAGCTCTTGCTCTTTTTACTGAGCCTTCAAAATGCATTGTGCAGGTCTCACAGCCTAGCTTCACCAGGGGAAGCCAGTGTTCAATTGTTCTGCAGCCACATGGGCTTGGGCTGCCTTGCCCAGCTGCCCAGGTCTAGATGTGTGGTGTGTAATAAATAATAACCTCTTCTGCAGCTCTTGGGTTCAGAAACAGAGGTCAGGTCAGCTTTCAAGGCGAGAGCCAAGGCTGAAATGAAGAGACACAGTTTCCCACCTCTTCCAAAGGGACGCGATAGCTAGGGCAGGAGTAGGGCTTCTGCGTGCTCCTGTTCCCAAGGGCGTCAGTGTAAATAGTGAGCTACGGAACAGAGCTCTGAGGAGCATTTGCTAAATTTTGCCAAGTGCCTGGGCACCAGATCACAAGGCTGACCCAGAAAAGAGTGCATGCACCTGGGGGGAGGCGGGGAGGCTGTGAGGCTGCCTCAGGTCAGCCCCCCCCCCCACCCGAGGTTTGCGGCTGCCTAATGTGGAAATGTTTGGATGTGGGGCAGCTGGGCACAAGAGCCTGAGGGGAGGAGGCCAGAGTGACAGGAACCAGCCACATGGCATGGTGAGGGTGGGGAGTGTTTGCCAAGACCCCAGCAGCATCTTTCCTAATAAGTCTGGGGTGCCCTTCTGGAGAGTGGCCTCTTCCCTCCATAGCCCTCCTTCCTGTGTTCTTGAAGGGTGAGAGCCAAACTCAGTAGGCATTTGGACCCAGGCCTGCGTGGCCCTGACTTCCCTCCACACACTGCACGGGAAAGAGGGCTAACTCCACCATGGTGTGCTCTGCCCTTTGGGGGCACAGTCCACGGGTTCCTGGGCTCAGCGCTGCAGCCCTGTCTGGGTCCCTGTGAGGCCCAGTGGGAGTCCCCCCACCCTTTCCTCTTCCTTCTCTCTGAAAAGGAAGTCTTTCCTAATGGAATCTCTGGGGTCAGAGCCACCCTCCACCGGCCACAGATCCTGGCCATGAGGCCTGCTACTCAGGGAGAGTTTTCCTAGTTAGTGTCCCAGCCCTATGGAAAGCGCATTCAGGGTGACACCACATATATGTCTGGGTCAGGAGTGTTTTCAATGAAGGCTCCAAGAAAGAACAGTGTGTGCAGCTGCTCTGTGTCTCCCAGCAACAAAGAATGTACCGTAGATTAGCCTTGGCTTGGAAAACCTTTCTTTTATTTTTAGAAAAGAAGCACAGCCCAATCTCTTCATAGAGTCCTGGAGCAGGGGTGGCCAGATTGGAGCGCACAGAACAAGCAGTGTCACCACTCTTCAGTGGTCTATGACCTTGGTGGACTAGTAAGCCCTTGAAACATGATTCTGGAGGGGTTTTGCAAGCTTCTAGACCCAGGTGTGGTTGAAGGACAGATGGAGAGGTGGTGGTGGGGGCAGCAGGGGCTGTTCTGCCTTTGGGAGAAGGATACAAAGAAAAATTTCTTACCCCAGGATTTGTAGATGATTAACATGCTACTTTCTGTTAACTAGAAAGTTAATCGTTATTCAAAGCACTCTTTGATGGAGGGGGTAGAAAATGAATGTTAACCATTAAACCAGAGAAATGCCATAAAAATTAGGATGGAAAACCATGGATCTGGGAAAGGACTCCACCGGCTAGAGGGGTTGGCTAGGGAAACTTGGAGGGAGAAGAAGAGGGGAAGAGGATAAGAGGGAGCAGAGGGGAGGGAGGCCTTAAAGTTCAAATGTGCTTAGAGGTGCACTTTTTAGGTTGTTTTGTCAGTTTGAGTTTTGTTTTGCTTTTTTCTCTTTGAGGCAGGCGCCGCCGGAACCACTGAGTTAACCCTCCGGCCCCGCTTTTTTCTCTTTGAGAAAATAGAGAAGGAGTAACCAGTTTGACTGACCTTTTTGCTCTGGCCTCCTAGAGTGGAGCCTGTAGGACTCATTTCCCTGTGGGACGCATTGGTTTCCCAGTCTCTTTGGGAAGCAGGGGTGCCCAGGCATGACTTGCTGGAGGAAATGGGGTGGTGGTCAGGTGGCCAGTGCTCGCGGGGACCTGGGCTCTGCCCCCCTGGTCTCTTTAGGGCTATCTGGCCAGGGCCTAGGCCCATTCATGTCTTCCCTGCTCTCCTGCACTCTGCTAGGCCCAAGGCAGCCAGCAGGAAAGGATGACTAGCTCCTGATTTGGAGAACTTGGAAACCTTTTATTTCCTGCAGCCTATTCCAGATTTATGGGTCAAACTTCTACTCAGCAGACAGCTCCAGATCCCCATGGAGCCATACCTGGCAGCAGTGGGCATCTTCAGGTTGGAGGGAACCCACTGGGCATGTGGGGTGCATGCAATCTCCATGTGCTTAGCGCATTAAAATGTATAGCCATTGACTTCAGAACTCAAACCCCAGAATTCTTTGCATTTTGATGAGAAAAAAAAATCATTTCAGTGCTCAGCACTGGCGTCCATCTTGTAGTCCACAGTTAGCGCAGGGCCCCAAATCTTCCTTGTGACTGTCTTGTACTTTTGTGCATTTTAAGCACTAATCATGGGTTGTAATGAGGTCAGATACCACTAAGCCTAAAGCCAGATATTAGCCCACTAAATGGTTAAAATTATCAAGTAAAATGTCCTAGTTCTTGGGAATGGTCACGAATGAATTCTAACTACGTTAAATCATGCCATGGTGCTGGACTGTATTAAAACTCGTTGGTCCTTGATATATTTTGGGTTTTTTTGGTACTGGTGTTCGAACTCTGGCCCTTGTGCATCCAAGGTTGGTGTGGTACCACTTGAGCTAAATCCCCAGCCCCCTCGACACAATTTGACAAGAAAATTTTGTCCCTGTAACTGGTCGTTTTGTTACTTGATGCACAAGCTAGACGTGTGGGCTTGTCACTGATTCCATCACCTTGTGACTTCCTATGCTTTCAAGCTAAAACAATTTGCTTGGTACTTGTACCAATTAATGCCAAGTACCAATATACGATGACTACCCTTCTGAGGGGCATGAAGTTCAGAACCGACTTTCAGGGGGTTTCCAGGCCACTATGGAGATAAGAACACCTGTGTCACTTTTGGGAAATACAGCCTAAACAGATAAATTCAAAGACAGGGCTCATGGCAGTGCTGGGGCAGGTGCAGACCTCAGGGGGAAGGCTGCAATCTGGGAGAAAGGGTGACACAGGACAGAAAGAGAAAGGGTGGCAGGAACATTTGGAGGAGAGACACTCAGAGTAGACAGGTGCAGGCCTGCCTGTGAGGAGCTTGACGCCTGGCCATGTTTACACCCTGGTCATTGGCATCGGGAACAGCACTGAAGGAGAGAGGTTACCCAAATGGGTTAGGCAAGGAGAACAGCAGAAGAGTGCTGTGAGCAAGCCGTGCATTAGCATGAACCAGCACATTCATGTCTTTGCACCGTGCCAGGATTTATCAACTATGGACTGAGTCACAAGCAGCATCCACTTCTTCAGCTTTATTCCACTGAATGCTTCTGGTTTCCCTTGGAGTCAAGACTGTGGCAATCCCCAGTGCTTTGTTACATTCCAGCTTTAATTTTTCATATCACTTAACTACCTCAATGCTCAAGTCACATAGCAAAGGATAACTCGTAGGTTATAAAAAGGTAAAGCATCTGTAGGAGGAGGCAGCCAGTGCAGAAACAGGTCACTGCAGGCGTTTGAGTATTGGATTTCCTACCACAGGATGTCAAAGTGCAGGGTCAGGGTGGCTTTGGAGTGGGTAGCATCAAATGGCAGGGAAGAATCTTGTAGAGCTGAGTCAGGGACAATTGGGTGTTTGTCCCCCGAGGTCGCCAGGGCAGCAGCTGTGATGTATATGCCAGGTGGTCTGTGATAAGGTAACAGTCCCATGTGTCATGCCACAGTCCAAAGTGTTTCTTCTTTCATTTGTCTTAGGAGAAGGTTTTGGTCTGATGTAGCTGATAAGCTCGTGTACCTGGTATCTCTGGTTCCAATAAGCCCACTTCTCTGTGTCCTGATTTCACTCAAGAAGTTCACCTTGGGTACTATTTTATAATTTTTTATTATTACAAGTAAGTCAGGTAGCAGCTGGTGCCTTTATGGTTGTGCTGGGGAGGGGATGGGTGGCTGTTTCCTTGGACAAACAAAGTGCCAAGTCATTCCACCTCATCAGTTGTACCCAAATGGAGTAACTTGGGGCAAGCTGCATTGGGTAGGACAGGCAGGCACTGCAAGGCAGTGACAATGACAGGGAAGGAAGAAAGAGAGAAGCTAGTCATAGCCCTAGAGGGACTTGACCATGTGGGCCTGAGGACTGGTTATCAGAGGGAGGGAGACCACGACAGGAGAGGCATAGCAGAGCAGTGGGGGTGAAGATTCTCATACACTGGAGGTTGGCAGCTGGCGGAACGACCTTGCTGCAGGGCTCCCATTCTCACAAGGAGCCCGGCGGGTGAGGAAGAAGGAAAGACCAGGGTTGTAGACTGGGAAAGACCAGGGTTCCTATCACCTAGGAAGTTAGTGCAGTGTGAGGGAAGTGAAGAGAGCAGGGGTGGGTGGTCACACTGGAATCCAGGCAGGGCCCTAACCAGGAGCCCAAGGTTGGGAAGCTTTCTGCAGTATGTGGCTCTGAACTGAGATGTGAGGGACAGTGGAAAGGTGGCCAAGCCTAGGGAGCAAGGGAGAGCATGAGGAAGGGGCTGCGATTTGGGCAGAAGGAACAGCATGCACGGAGGCATGGGGGCACGGAGGCAGGAAGGCATGGAGGGGACCATGGGGTTACAGATGAAGAGTGGGGTCTGGAGGTGGGAAGACGCAGGGCTGTCAAGGGTGCAGGCAAGGGGGGGCCTGACCACACCTGAGCTGCATCCTGGTAGCATGGAGAGCCGCTGCTGGGTTCCCAGCAGAATGATCTGATTTGTGTTTTAGAAGCATCGGTCTTGGTGCAGTTTGGAAACCAGGTTGGAGGGGACCAGCTGGTACAGGGAAGCCAGATGGAAATAGGTGGATGAGATATCAACAAGGGGTACCGGGGTCCCAACTAGGGAGGTGGCCACAGGGAGAGGAAATGTGGAGGAACTGAGATCATGGGCAGCTGATGGGGGAGGAGCCAAGGCTCCAGCATGTCAAGAGCCCCTGTCTTGGGCTTGAGCACTCCCTGGGTAATCATTTGTACCATCATGTTGAGGAAGGGGACAAGGAAGAGAACGTATTTGGGGAGAGAAATGTGATTTACATGTAAGTACATGAAATGTTTGGTGATTACAAGATGTTCCTTTGATGCTGTCTGTCTAATGGACAATGGGACATCAGGGTTTGAAGCTTAGGACATGTGGCTGGCTGTAGAAATTTTCAGAAACCATGAGCATTTACAGTCAAAGCCAGAGATTGGTGTGATGTCAAAAAGAACCAAGCAGATGCAGGAGGGTCTCTGTGTTCAGGGACCCGGTATCAAAATGGAGGGCCTAGAGGGAGCCTAGAGTGGGTGGAAGGGCACAGTCAGAAAGAATCCTGGCAAGGGGCAGGAATGAAGAGCCTGCAGTCAGAGGAGGATGACTTGAACCTAATTTTATTAAAGCAAAGTAGTTTTGGTGACCAGAGCAGCGCCGTGGGTACAGCCACGGGCATGGCTGAGGAAGGCTGTGAGGAGAGGCAGGTGCATGTGTGGGAGCATGAGTGGAGGCCAAAGACACAGGGACTCCCCTGGAAATCCCGAGGGAATTGTTTTTAGGTACAGGATTCACTGGGGACAGTGGCGGGGGGGGGGGGCTCTCAGTGGCCCTAGAGGACAAGTGCAAAGATGAAGAGAGTGTGCGGAATATGGATGAGCCAGGGTGGACATGGATGTGAATGCAGAGAGGGTGTCCAGTAGGACACCCCAGTGGGAAGCCCCGCTCCCCTCAGGGACTCACCCAGGGTGCCTTTGGGCCCACTTCCAGCATCTGACTCCCTTAAGGATGCCGACCTGGGCAAGCCAGTTGCGGAGAAGATTCTCCTGGACACTGTAGGGGACAACAGAGCAGCAGCTCACTGACGTACGCAGGCAGAGAGAGATGTGGCTCTTTTCCAAGGTATATTCCCGATGGCTCTGTAAATAAAGACCTCAGACTCTCCATCTATTAAATGGGATAATAATTCTTGATATCTACTTGCCTCATTTGGATACTATGAATATAAAATGCTTCCCAAGTGCTTTGGGCACATATTAAAAGGAACAGTCCCGCATTAACATACTCACGGCTGCATTTCCTTGGACACCAGTCCATTTAAATGGGTAATAATAAATCCTCCACCTATCTCTGTTGAGAGATTAAGAGAGAGCATTCCCTAAGATTGTGGTTTTAAAACCTTCTTCTTTATACAGTCTCTTTCAGGAGAAAGGTGTGAGCATATGTCTAGTTCTTACAGATCTCAGTTGTATCTCTAGAATTGTTTTGACTTTAGAAACATCCTTCCTAACCACAACACAGAAGAGTGAGATCGGGCTGGGTGATACTTTGGGACTATGTACAGATGTAGGGTGTTTTCCAGATTAATTTACTAGCTCACTTATTCTTTTAGTCCATAAAATTAGCAGTTCTCTAAAAAGCATCTGATCACCAGCCTCCGGCAGAGCCTCTCTCGCTGGTTGTGCCTTCCTTCCAAGACAGACTGCTGGCTGGAGGATTTGGACCTTTTGCAGGCTCCTGGTGTCATCGTGCAGGGAAGGGATGAGGGATAGATAGAGTAAGTCACTCCTTGGAAGAGGAGGGTGGGCACTGTCCTGAACACCAATGGACAGCGGAGGACTTGGGGTCCAAGTGACCACTGCACATGTGCAGTGCTCCAAGGTGAGACTTGAGGGTGAGGCGCACAGTGATCTTGTTCAGGTAAAACTTCCCGCCTCCTTAGAGTGTTTACAAACTTCTCAAACTCAGGGTCAGGTAGGTTCCTTACCTTGCAGCCTGATGCTTGGTGGGATTTGTTGAGCAGCAATTGGATACTTGGCCTACGTGGTGAAACTGAGAACTGGACCATACACTCAGAGTTCCTGCTGGTGCAGGTGGATTCCTGAAAGGCTTCTCATCATGTGAACCCTTATCTCGACTAAAAGCAGAGACAGGTACAATCCTGGAAGGTAGAATCCATCCCTGAAAAGTCAACCACAGGAAACAACTCATGTCAATGGGCAGCCACTTGCTGCCACTTTCTTCTAAAAGAATCCGAACAAAAATGTTCCCTTGGACTTTTTCCATTCTGCTCAGTAGCAGAAAGAGGCTGGAAACAAAGAGGCTCCTCCTCATTTCTGGCTTCCATGGCCAGTGCGGGGAGCATGTGCTAAGTGGGACTCACCTGAACACAGTATTTCTGTTCACCTAAAAGAGCAGTTAATAATCTGATCCACCTGACATTCGAGCGCCATGGGTCCCAGATTATGGACAGGGAGCTGTGTCAGCTGGAAAGGCTACAGACATGCCACTTCCAAACTGGGAGGCCATTAAAGGGATTCCCTCTTGGTGGGTGGTTACACCAGGCCCCCTCCAGCCTCTTGTGGGTTTTGTTTCCTATGGCTTCAAGTCATGGGTCTCTGAAAAGAATGCCAGCAAAGCATAAGCCCTAAATCTGTAAGAACAAGCAAGGGGTTGAGAAACATGTTGGAGTCGGTGTTTGGAACCATACTAATTAACAGATCCACCATGCACAAGTTAAACGGATTCACAGGGCAGAAGCTGGCTATTTGGATGGCTGACAGCTGAGAGTCAGTGAAATAGACAGAAACAGCTGCAGTTAGGCAGAAATTGCGGTTGCTTGTGCTCTGTGGTCTCCGCCCTGTCCACCTGAGCACTTTTCACAGCAAAGGCGATGCATAGTTGGTATGAGATGTGTGTGAAAGGCGCTTGCATAAAAGTGGTTTTATGGCTCTGGTTGGGTTTGTAAACCGAGCAAACAGAAAAATCTCAGGAATAAAAGGGGCCATAAAATAATTACATAACGCTTTGAACTCACACTAAATGTCACCTTTATTTTAAGGCACTCAATATGTTTAACAGGCAGGTTTAGAACTGTAGTTATATCGCCTTTTATCACTAGAGAAACTGAGTCACTGCACAGTGAAAGCTGGTGAGCGTGTAGGGTTTGTTTCAAGCTGAACTCTGGGAGAGCCTTCTTTGGAGCGCGTCAGTGGGTGGGCTAGAAGGAGAGCACGCTGGGCCACAGCTCCTTCTGAGCTTAAACGCACAGATTCTTAACTGAGGGAGGGCTTCCCACACAGCCCCAGCCCTGTCTGAGCTGGGGGGGTGGGTGTGACTCAGGCACTGACAGTCAGAACGCAGCACCCGGAAGTCTTAGTGCATGCTGCACACCGGGAACTATTTCCCCGAGTCACACTATACCCTGCAAAGTTGGCGTAATTCTCTCCTGTGTGACGGGGACAATGAGACAGTTGTAAGGTGGTTCAGGGCACAGCCCCCCCCCCAACCACGTGTCACTTTCTTGGATCTACTTCCTAGGAAAAGGACCCACATCAACATTTCTGCTCAGAGTCCAGAAACTTTCATTCACTCCTCCAGTCTTCATTTTGGAATGGAGAAAAGGCAAGGCAGATGTAGACGTTTCCCTTAGAGTCTGACAGCTGTTTGGGTGATGAACAACTAAAGAACAAAACCATGGGGTGGGCCAAACAGGCCTTTCTAATGTCGGAAATATAAAGAGCTCCAAACATTTTATGAGATCACTAAAATATGAAGAGATTCCCAAAACAATTATGAAAGTTAAAATGATGGGGAAATACTAGCATGTTTATTTTTGTGTTTTAAAAACTATTTTATATTTAAAGGTGAACGTATTTTGGTTGTCCAGCATGAGAATTTAGGAGTCCAAGATCATATGCCAACCTGCTCTGGATTCTACAGTGCTTAAACACTCTGTCTCCAGGGCACCCACACTGCCCCAGCTCAGACGGAACGAGCCCCACTGGCTGTTCACCAAGGCCTCTAGGGCCAGCCAGTCCCCATTCCCAGTTTCTCTGCAGCTCAGTGCAGTCACATGACTAAGCTCTGGCCAATGGCATGTGTGCTGGCCAAGGTGCCTTCTACTGATGACCTATTAAACTTCCTGGGCAGACCTGCCCTGTCTTCCACTGTCCCTCTGTCTGCTCCGACAGTCAGCACCTGAGGGGATCTTGGAAGACACCCATCAAGGGTAGCAGAGACTGTCAGCCTGGACCTGGGAAGGCTGGACAGGACAGAACCCTTTCCCCAGGCCCTGCCACTGACAGAACCTGAGTGTCCTGGTGTCTGGGCCATGAGAACAAACTGGTCCAATGTGTGCAAGCAGATTTGATTCATGGGGTAGAAGGTGATCCTTTGAGTGCCTAAAATATTAACCACAGAACAGTTTTAGTAACAGTGTTACTGCCAGTTCAGTGTTATGAGATGTTACAACAAGTAGTATTATCTTAACCAATAGGGTAAGTTAGAGATAAGCTGCCACACTCTGAAAGCTGAAAGTGAAAAAGTTCAGTGCTCACCCCTTCCTACAACACAGTGGAACAAAACCTGAGGCAGAGGAGTACCTGCAAGTCTCTTGTTGTATTGAACTAGTGGCCTATGATGAAGCTTAACCTGAGAATAACAAATTGGTTTTGTCTTGAAGCCACCTCTGGCTGACTGATGGGCAGTGCCTACCTGAGGTTTCTGAGGAAGGAGCACTGTGACCCTTGAGCTCTCTCTGCCAAGCACAGGGCAGGGCCTGTGTGCGAACTCCCCTGTGCGGATCCAGAGGCATCCCCTCTGATGCTTGCTAACAATCCCGCCTCCACCCGCTTCTCCCTCCCATGGATTGCTGAATTAAAATCTGTAGGTGTGGACCCTGGAGATGTGTAATTTTATGATTGTTCCTTTGGTTTTTGAGATAGAATCCCTTTTGGAAACCACCCGGTGACATATAGATACCCACACAGGCCCTGCAGCAAAGCCTACCAAGGTGAGCCATCTGCATCCCCTGGGGCTGGTGACTCACTTAATCTCTGTGTTTTCTGTGCTTTACATGCAAATTAGAGATATTAATAGTACCTCCTCTTAGGGACATTAGGAAGAATGCATGAGATTACACAGAAATAATAAGCACTTGACAAGCACTAGCTTTCATCACACCGTCTTCTAGAAGTCTCTTAGAGGTGCTTTGTCTGCTGTGACAGGCACAGGTGAAGAAACATTCTCCAGGGTGGCCAGGTGCTCTGGGCACGCTGCTGTTTCTGTGGCATGTAGGATTTTGGCTCCCCGATGGCTGCTGCAGGCAGGTGGGTCTCAGGTCTACATGTCAGGGGGTTAAGGACCCTGGGCAGAGATCAGGAACCTGGAAGAGGGCAGCAGAGGTGGGCATGCTGATGCCAACTGCGTCATGACCAGGAAGTTAAACTGCCAGGGAAACAATGGTGTAGTGTTGTGGTTTAGAACTAGAATGTCTTTCCCGAGCCTCATGTATTCAGAGATGGGGCTTTTGGAAGGTGATTGGATTATGAGTGCTCTCTGCCCACCAGTTGGTTTATCCATAGTTGAATCCATAGCTGAATGTTCTACTAGAAGGCAAGGCCTAGTCAGAAGACATGGCTCATGGGGGCAAGACCTGAAAGGGCATATTCTCGGCCCAGCTCCTTTCTTTGGCCTTTGCTTCCTGGCTGCCACGGGATGAGCAGCTGTCCTCTGCCCAGGCCCTTTCATTTCTTCCTTGGAGCCAGCCAACCGTGGGATGAAACTTGAGCCAAAATAAATCTCTCTCCCTTTCAGTTTTTTGTCTCAGCAATGAGAAAGTGACTAAGACACACGGTGATACTGATCATGGGACATGGGACAAACCATGACATGCTGGGAACATAATGACAAATACCAGTGATGTGCATTTGGAGCAGTGCAGAATGATGAGCTGCACCTTTCTCAAACAACACCCAAACTTTCCAGCCTTCTGATCTCAAGGCATATTTTTCACCTCTGTGTCACATTCAGGTCTCAACAGCACATGAGAACAAAGGGGAAAGAGACCTGTCTTGTGCTTGGCTGAGACACAACAATACTCCTGACCCTCGAATGTTTCAAGGAAAGGGATGAGTTAAAAAGACACCTGGGAACTCATAAATCAATCCAGAAATGTTGGAAATGAGCAGGAGGGAACGCACCTCACAGCAGTGTGCCGCCATGGCAAGGCCAAGCACAGCAGCACCCTGGTGATGAGGTGACTGCCTGAAACCCTACTCAAGGGGGTACCCCACGGCCCAGCAGCACCACTGCTAACAGGTGCAGGGACTTCTGCTTCCCTGCAAGATCTACAGAGATACACAGGAGCTTTTCTTTGATCACGTCATAGGCAGGGGCTTCTGGCTGGCCGATCATGGGTTTGGTCCCTGACCCCATTCCAGGGTGCTAAGAGAGCCAGCAGCAATCTTTCCACTACTTGGTGGGTGCTGGAGCCACATATAAGAAGTGGACTCAAGAGCAGAGCAGGCAAAAGCCAGGAAATGTTTGCTATCTTCACTTAATTCGCTGTTCTGGGCATAGAAGGCACCCAAATCCCAGTATCTTCCTGCTTTGCTCGTCTGTTCCTCAATTTTGTACCCAAGATTCCCAGCAGGATAGATAAACCCTGCAGCTGGTGAGGACAGGTTGCAAATGGTTGTTGGGCATGTATCTAGGTTGCTTTTCAGAGTGTTGCCTTTGCCATGGGAGCACAGGGTCTCAGGACTGGGAGACCCTGGTCAGTCCCAGTGCACTGAGTGCCAGTCTCTGACAGAAACCAGTGGTGCAGTATGCCCTCATGGTCAGGAGCCTGGACATGCCCCATCTAGTACCTTCTAAACTTCTCACCAGCTGAGGAGCCAGGAAGTCTGAGCTCTTGCCCTGCCCTGCCTCTGCTCCTGGCATGGCTCTGAGCAGATCTTTCAACTTTTGTGACTCAGTTTACTTGCCTGCCAAATAGAGATAATCATGTGGAGCTCAAAGGACTTTTGTAAGACTCTAATGAGTATTTGTAAAGCACTTTCGAGGAGTTTATAGTATATAGTTTATAGGAATTGCAAATTGTTCAGGAGTAAACAGTATTTAGAATCTGGCTTTTCAACAGCTAACAGGTTCCCCTGGATGTTAACAAGACTATCATAAGAGGACACCTGGAGTTCTGCGGTGTCTGCAAGCCTGGCACAGGCCCTGCTCAGGAGCACATTAAGCTCAGCAGCACCTTGTGCAGTGCAGGAGCCATCAGAACCCCTGGATTCTGAAATGAGAACCAGACGTGCAAATTTTGTTTAATGGTTCTTTCGGTGAACAAGGGTGAAGAAACTGGTGAAAGGCAGATAATCCTGAGCCTTCCCCAGCTGCCGCCCTCTGGGTTGAACATCTGCTGCGTGCATCCGAAGGAATCTGTGCTGCATGAGGAGGTAAACAGACGCAATGGAACATAAGCTTTTTTCCCAGTGGAGTTTGGGATCAGAAAGGTAGAAGACCTGAGGGTAAAGGAGAAAGAATAAAAGACCGTGTTAAGCTCTATACTGTGCACTTCCCCATGCCTCTTCTCTCAACTCTGCGAGAGTAGGTGGGAGTCACCAGTCACTTGCAGCAAAGGTGCAGAGGTGACCAGTGCCGTAGGGCATGCATCCTTGCCAAGTGCACACTCCTGCCAGGCCGACCTCTCCGTTTCCTGGTTATTGCTGCTGTACCACAAAGAGAGGGCAGGACAGGTATTCCAAACTTGGCTGTCATCTCTTGCCCAACAACTGATAACTCTGAGTCACCAAGCAGAAGGAAATAGGAAAGATGTGGAAGAGAAGCAGAAAGAAGTGTGTGGGACTCTTGACACTCTGAAGTTTTCATACTGGCAGAAGAGTCCAACTGGGTTCTTGGTTCAGTGTATTTCAAAGACCAGCCTGTTCTGCAGAGTCATCTGCCTTTGGGCCTTCAGTTAATGGAAGCCAGGAGTCAGCATTATTTTCCTCCTGAATTGTTCCCATGGGGGGTGCTTCTGGGCTCACCCACATTCTGAAGGGACTCACAGGCAAAGAACTCATCCTCTCAGGAGGGAGACTCTCACAGAAGATTTTCATATGCAGGAATCCATGTGAGCCTAAAGAACATTTCCAGAAAGAACTGGGTCCACAGGGCCTTTCCTGATACTCTCACCTCTACCCCACCACAGCTTCCGTTCCCACCACAGGGTGCCCATTCAGATTCGCGGAGCACATATGTACTTGGCACTGTCCCGCAGGCAGCCAGAAGGTGGGCAAATGGATGTAGAGGGGTACTTCCTGATACATTGAGGTTGTGACCAAGAGAGGAAAGAGGGACACGACACTGATTCCAGAAAGCTTCTGTAAGGAAGCAGGAATAAAGTACAGTGGAAGACTGTTCCATTACGTCTAGCTAAACAGGTGCCTAGTGACTCAGATAAACAAGTTTATCTCTGCATACGGGCTCTACAGGCTCTTGCTCTCTCTGCCTGTGATGTCTCCCAGGCCCCTTTTGGTCTGTCTCTCCACTCCCTGGCTTATGACAGACTCTGCCACTTCCTCTAAGAAGTCCTGACAACCACCTCTTCTTTGAATCCGATGCCCTTTAGCCAGTAACTCCTTTGTGATAACTCTTTTTTCCTTTCTCAGTTATTTGCCTTTAAAACTCCATGGTATAGCACTGTACATAAGGGCAGGGATATATTCTATACATAATAGGTGCTCCGTAAGTATTTGTGTTATTTAAGTAAATCCTCCTGAAAATCACACTAAACAAAAATGATGATGTCATGCAATTATACTTAGTGGTGTTGAAAGACGCTATGATGGAGTACTGGTGATTTTTAAAAGCGAGTTTTGACATAGAGTACCCAGGATGACTTTGTTCCTGTCACTACAGAGCTGCCTCACTCCAGTCGGGGACCTGGGAGGAAGCAGAATCCATCAGAATTTCTGGGCCACTTGAAGGCGCATCAGTGGAAGCGGCACTCAAAGGCCTTGGGGGCACAGTGAGCAGAAAGCGTGATGCCAGATTAGCCAGGTGGGAAGAATGTGAGCTCTTGTGTGTGCATAAAACAAGGGAAAAGAGCATTTTGAAAGCCTTGTTGAGAATGACCGAACAGCAGAGGCCAGCCCTGGGGCCTGAGACCAGGTGGCAGAGGCGCGGATGCATCTTTTAGTCTTGTTCTGTCCAGGCTGTGTGCATGGGCACTTCCAACTGCCAAACACAGCAGGAAGCAGGCGGCAATGGAGCTGGACTGTGCCACAGAGGGGTCATTTCCTGGGGACAGGGAGGGCAGAACAGACAGAATGGCTCCAAGTCCCCTCAGTGTGTCAGTCATCTGTATTTCTATTGTCTCTTTGCCTGCACCTCTCCACTGGAGTCAAATTGGAGTTTTCCACATCCAATTGGCTTTCCTCTTTAAGAGCATCTTTTTTTACTTTTTAACTTTATTTTTTAATACCTATTTATATCTGTACATGATATATGTTAATTCTTCTATTGTTCCCATTCCCTCCCCTCCCTTCAACCCTTCTTCCCCTCCCCATTTATAAAAGCTTTTTTCCATTTTTCCTTTCATCCTCTTTTTTCCCTCCTTTCCCTCCCTTTTGCTTTCCTTCACATTTGAACATATTCTTCCTATTTCCCAATATCTATCCTTCATTATGCTCCATATTATACACTATGTAATATTATACTTAAACTTGTGTGTCCAATTTAGTCACTTAAGATTGTGCTCTTGATGTGCAGCTATTTTCTTATAAATAACTCATTTATCCTTCTTTACGGCAGAGAGGTACTACATTATCTATAAGTACCAAATTTTCCTTATGCATTCATCTTTTGATGGATATAGGGACTGTTTCCAAGATTTAGCTATTATAAATTGTATCACTATAAACACACACATACACATGTACATGTCTATATATGTATGTATGTATGTGTATATATGTGTGTGTATATATATGTATGTCACTGTGATTTGATGCTTTAAAAAACCTAGAAGGGGAACAGTTGGGTCAAATGGAACCTTTAGTTTTAGTTTTTTGAGAAATGTCCACATTGATTTCCAAAGTGGTTGTAACAGTTTACATCCCTATCTGAAATGGAGAAGGGTTCCTTTTTCCCCACAGCCCCGCCAGCCCTTATTATTGGTTGAATTGTTGATGACAGCCATTCTTTCTGGAGGGAGATGAGTCTCAAGTGTTGTTTTAATTTGCAGCTCTCAAATGACTAGTTTGTAATCCTGAGCATTTTTTCATATATTTATTTGCTGTTTGAACTTATTCATCTGAGAAGGGTGTGTTCATTTCAGAGGCCCATTTTTTGGAATGAGTATTTAAATTTGGGGAGGAAGATCTGATTTTCAAAGGGAAGCAATACTCCCAAAGTCATTCTTGGAAGCAAGCATTACTCTAATACAAAAACCAGACAAGGGTCCAACCAAAAACAGAGCTACAGGCCAATTTCCTTAATGAACACAGATGCTAAAATCTTCAGTAAGATACTGGCAAGCTGCAGCAAATCATCAAGAAAATTATATACCATGACCAAGTAGGATTCATCCCAGGGATATAGAGATGATTCAACATACGCAAATTGATAAATGTACTATACCACATTAATAAAATCAATGGTTAAAAACTACACAATCATCTCAATAGATACAGAAAAAAAACATCTGACAAAGTCCAATACCCATTCATGATAAAAAAAACCCAAAACCCTTCAGAAAATTGGAGTAGTCTTATGTGTCAAACCAACAGCCATCATCATATTAAATGGTCAAAAACTGAGAGCTTTCATTCTAAAATCAGGAATAAGACAAGGATGCCCTCTATCCCCACTCCTGTTCAATGTAGTCCTGAAAACATTAGCCACAGCAATTAAATAAGAGAAGAAATAAAAGGAATACAGATAAGGAGGGGAAGATGTTATATTATCATTATTTGCCGATAATATGCAGCTACAAGACCTTCAAAAATCCATTAAAAGACTCATAATTAATAACCAAATTTGGCAGTATAGCAGGATTCAGAATCAATATTCAGTAGCATTCTTGTACACAAATAACAAACTCACTGAGAGAGAAGTTAGGGAAATAACACCTTTCACAATAGCACCAAGAAAAACAAGATACTTAGGAATCAACCGAATTAAGGAAATGAAAGACCTATACATTGAACACTGTAGTACTCTGAAAAAGGAGATCAAAGAGAATATCAGAGAATGAAAAGGTATCCCTGTTCTTGGATAGGCAGGGCCAGTATAGTGAAAATGGCTGTACTTCCCAAGCTGTTATACAGATTTAATGCACTCTCAATAAAAATACCAAAAGTGTGCCTCAAAGAACCAGAGGAAACAATCCTAAAATTCACAGGGAACCAAAAGAGACCCAGAATAGCAAAAGCAATTCTGGGCAATAAGAACAAAAGAGGGGGCATCACAATCCCCAGTTTAAAGTAGAATAACAAAGCTGCCATGAATAAAAACTTCATGGTACCAGCAAAAAACCAAAAAGCAAAACAAAAAACACCACACCTTAGGATCAATGGAACAGAACAGAAGATGAAGAAATGACTCCAAGCACATGTAGCCAATTCATCTCTGACAAAGGGTCCAAACACACTCACAAGAAGAAAGATAGCCTCCTTAATAAATGGTGCCTGGAAAAATGGCTTTCCACATGTTGAAAACTGAGCCTCAGTCCATGTATCTCATTGTGGATCAATGATTTAAATATAAAAATAGAAGCACTTAATGTACTGGAAGATAAAACAGATAAAAGTCTAGAAGACATAGGTGCAGGCAAAAGTTTTATGAACAAAACCTGGATCACATAGAAAATATTACAAAGAATTAACAACTGGGATCACATCACATTAAAAAGCTTCTTCACAGCAATAGAAACCGCCGACAGAGTAAAGTGAAAACCCAAGTGCAAGAAGCAGTGTTCTTGTGCTCAGCCATGGGATCCTTTTCAGATCCTCAAAGAAACCAGGATCTCACATAAGATGGTGCATTCTACAAGCCTGTGGAGATGAGACCATGGGAGGGTCATTACCACTGTGTGACAGAGGTTGTTTTGATAAGAAAATATATAATGCACATTTGTATTCAAATAATATGTACATTTTATTAATTATAACCAGCTTACAAATATTCAATAAAATAACAGCTCACTTGGATAGAGGTGTTATTTACTCAGTCTACACTGGTGATGTTTGTGAGGCACGAGGGTTCTCACTGACCTGCAGGGATTAGAAATCTAACTAGACTAGACCTGGTAGCATTAGCCCCTTCCAGGTCATCTCTTAGAGTGCTGGAGTCAGTCCTGGGGCCCAATGGTTGCCTAGAGTCTTGCTGGGAGACTTCCCTGATGTTAGACCGTGGAGTAGGCTGACTTGAGCAAGCATGTTCTCTTTATGCCTATCTGTCCACAGTCACCGCTGGGTCCACAGGACATCAGAAGGAGCTATTCACTTCCTAGTAGCTCTGCAGTTCTTGAGGGCAAAAGTCATCACAAAACCAACAGAAGTGAGCTTGGAAGCCATGATAAGGAAGAGAGGAGATGGCAGCTCTTCTACGCACCTCATCCCATGAACTCCATGTATCAGATGCCCCGGGGACTGCACAGTCCCTTCTTTTCTTATCCTAAGCCAGCAGGACCCTGACTGATGCACTTTATCCAGCAGTCAGTTGGGAGACACTATAAGAGATCCAGTGGACTGTGCACCGCAGAGCTGTGGGCCTTTCCTGAAGGGCGTCCCTGAGCATGCCAGGACAACTTGGGTTTTTACCTCTGAAAAGTGGAAAGTACCCTTGTTCTGTGCTGCTCCTGAGTCACCTGCAGGGAAACAATAAAGCCATTCTCTGTGATCTTCAACAAAGAATAGAGCTCAAGTAACCTATAGGGCAGATAATAGTCATAAAACTTGCTTGACCTTGGGCCGGAGGGTTAGCTCAGTGGTTCCGGCACCTGCTTCGCAAGCGCAAGGTCCTGAGTTCGATCCTCGGTATCCACATATAATGCTGGGCATGGAGACACGCCCACCAACAATCAACGCCGCATACTACAATGCTGGACGTGGTTGCTCACGCCTGTAATCCCAGCACTCGGGAGGTAGAGACAGGAGGATTGCTGAGTTTGCGGCGGCTTGCCTGGGCACCATAGTGAGCTCAGGGCCAGCCTGAACTACAAAGCGAGACCCTGTCTCAGAAGCAAAAAAACAAAAACAAAAACAAAAAAACTTGCTTGACCTGAACTGAAAACAAAATTACCCACATATTATATACATATGTATAGATAAAAATATAAGTTGTGTTTTTTAAATACTAAATATCTGATTCAGAAAGGAGGTGAACACATATTCAGGGTGGAAGCGATCCTCCTTATAAGTAAAAGGTGGCTTCCTGGACAACCCCTAAGGTTGGATGGAGTATGGATAAATCCCATGTTTATAATTGGCAGGATTTAGATGCCCCCAGTCTACTGGACTTCTCAGAGTCTAGGGTCCATCAGCTCCCTAGAAAACAGGTTGATTTTTGTGCAGAGTCTGAAGATGGGTAAAGTGTGTTTTTGGCTTTCTGTCATGTACCTTGCTCTCTGCATTGTCAGGTGGGTAACACCCAGGCTGCCTGGTCAGTTCCTCTGCAGAAGGAATTGAGCAGCAACTTTTTGTCAGCTACCACTGGCTCTCAAAGTTCTGGATGGACCCTTGCTTATACCACTGGGTCTACAAGTTCATGTTCTCCTGGTTTTAAATTAGAACACAGGACCAATCTATCACCACCTGTGTCACCATGGTCACACTGAATTAATGGACCAGACTGCACATGGCATCAGAAGAAAAAACATAAGCTTCTTTTTTAAAAAAATTATTTTTTATTGGCACATTTTATTGGTACATTATATATACACATCACAATTACATTCCACACTGAGAATTTGTACCAGTATATGACACAACTTAATTCTCATTTTTCCCCTCCCCTACCTACCCTACCTCCTGCCCCACCCCTATATACAAATTGTTTTCTTTTTTAAAATCAATTTTTTTCTTTCTTTATTATTTACCCCTAAGCCCCCTTACCCTTTAAATATTTACTATTTCACAATATCAATCATGCATTTTAAAACACATTTATAACTTGTTTCTCCTATCAGAGAAAATATATGATATTTGTGTATATGTGGCCTATTTGTTTCACTAATGAGTATGCTCATTTGAGTATAAATGATTCAATCTCATCATTCTTTATGGCAGAGTAATACTCCATTTTATTTAAAAAACCCCACGTCTTCTTTATCCAGTCTAGAGTTGATGGGCATTTGGGTTGTTTCCAAGATTTAGCTATCACAAACAGAGCTGCTATAAACATGGGTGCACATATGTTGCTGTGATAGGAATCTTGTAATTCTTTTGTGTATATCCCCAGTAAGGGGATAGTAGGGTCAAATGGAAGCTCTAATCCTAGTTTTTTGAGGAATCTCCACACTGATCTCCATAATGGTTGTACAAGTCTACATTCCTGCCAACAGTGGAGAAGGGTTCCTCTTTCTCCACAACCTTGTTGACATTTGTTGCTGGCTAATTTCAAGAAAGCAGCCATTCTTTGTGGAGTAAGATGAAATCTCAGAGTTGTTTTCATCTGCATCTCTTGAATGGCCAGAGACACTGAGCATTTCTTCATATACTTCTTAGCTGCTTTCACTTCTTCCTCTGAAAAGTGTCTGTTCATTTCAGATGCCCATTTTTGAACTGGGTCTTTAAATTTGGGGGGACTGATTTTTAAAAGGTCACTATATATTCTAGATAGTAGCCATTTGTCTGAGGAATTACTGGTAAAGATTTTTTCCCCCATATTTTTGGTTGGCTTTTTGCTCTGCCGATGGTTTGTTTTGCTGTGCAGAAGCTTTTTAATAGAAAGAGATCCCATTTGTTGATTTCTTCTGATAGTTCTCAAGCTACAGAAGTTTTGTTCATAAAGTCTTTCCCTAAACCAATGTCTCCAAGAGTTTTACCTAACCTGTTTTGCAGCAGGTTTAGTGTCTCTATTTTAATATTTAGGTCTGTCATCTACTTTGATTTTAGTTTAGTACATGGTGAAAGAGATAGATCTAGCTTCAGTCTTTGGTAGGTTGAATTCCAGTTTTCCAGCACCATTTATTAAGAGGCTATCTTTTCTCTATTGAGGATGTTTGGCTCCTTTGTCAAAGAGTAAGTGGCTTAGTGTATCTGGCATTATTTATGGATCTTCTAATCTATTCCACTGATCCTCATGTCTGTTTCTTTACCAGTACCATGCTGTTTTTATCACAGTGGCTTTGTAGTAAGGTTTCAAGTTGGGGAAAGTGACATCCCCTGTCATGTCCTTGTTTCCTAGAATTGTTTGTGTTCTAGGTCTCTTGTGGTTCCAGATGATTTTTTTTGGATGCTTTTCTCTAGATCTGTGAAATAGCTGTTGGGATTTCAATTGGGGTTGCATTGAATCTATATAATAGTTGTGGGAGTAAAGCCATTTTGATATTAGTTCTTCCTATTCAGGAACAAGGGATGCCTTTCCATCTTCAGGTATCCTCTTCAATTTCCTTTCTCAGAGTGTTGTACTTTTCAGAGTAGAGGTCCTTTACCTCCTTTGTTAGACTGACTCCTAGATATTTCATTTTTCTGGATGCTATTGTAAAAGGGACTGAGTCCAGGCCAGAGGGTTAGCTCAGTGGTTCCGGCACCTACCTCGCAAGCGCAAGGTCCTGAGTTCGATCCTGGTAACCATATACAGTGCTGGGCGTGGTGACTCACACCCACCAGCAATCAACACCACATACCACAGTGCCAGGCGTGGTGGCTCACTTCTGTAATCCCAGCACTCAGGAAGCAGAGGCAGGAGGATTGCTGAGTTCAAGGCTTGCCTAAGCTACATAGGGAGCTCAGAACCAGCATGAACTACAAAGCGAGACCCTGTCTCAAAAAAAAAAAAAAAAAAGGCACCGAGTCCACAATTTCTTTCTCTATCAATCTATTATTTGTGTATAAAAATGTGATTGATTTTTCAGCATTGATCTTGTATCCAGCTATGCTATAAATTTGGTGTTGAAGTGTAGCAGTTGTTTGGTGGAGTTTTTAGGGTCTTTTAGATAGAGTATCATGTTGTCAGCAAATAATGACAGTTTAACTTCTTCTTTTCCTATCTTTATTCCTTTTATTTCTTTCAATTGCCTGATTGCAACGGCTTGTGTTTCTAGCACTATAATGAACAAGAGTGATGACAGTGGACATCCTTGTCTTGTTCCTGATCTTAGTGTAAGAGATTTTAGGTTTTGACCATTTAGGATGATGCTGCTGTTGGCTTCTCATAAATAGCTTTTATTAGGTTGAGATACAGTCCATCTATTCCAAGATTCTGTAGGGTTTTGATCCTGAATAGGTGTTGGATTTTGTCAAATGCTTTCTCTGCATCTATTGAGATGACCATATGGTTTTTGTCTTTGAGTCTGTTGATATAATGAATAATGTTTATTAATTTATGTATGTTGAACCATCCTTGCATCCCAGGGATGAATCCAACTTGGTTAGGGTGTATGATCTTGTTGATAATTCTCTGTATTCTGTTTGCTAGTATCTTGTTGAAGATTTTTGCATCAGTATTCATTAGGGAGATTGGCCTGTAATTCTCTTTTTGGGTTGGGTCTTTTTCTCCTTTTGGAATCATGGAAATGGTTGCTTCAATAAATGAATTTGGGAGTACTGCTTCCCTTTCAATTTCATTAAAGAGTTTGAAAAGTAATGGTGTTAACTCTTCATTGAAAGTTTTGTAGAATTCATTGGTAAAGCCATCAGGACCAGGACTTTTCTTTGTTGGTAGATTTTTTATTACATGTTCAATTTCACAAATTGATATTGGGGTATTTATCTTTTTTATATCCTCTTCATTCAGCTGTGAAGTTCATATGTGTCTAGGAATTTTTTCATTTCTTCTACATTTTCCATCTTATTGGAATAAAAATTTTCAAAGTGTGTGTTTATTATCCTCTGGACTTCCATTGGATCGGTGGTGATTTCCCCTTTTTCATTCCTAGTAGCATGGATTCAAGCCTTTTCCTTCCTTTGTTTGATAAGGTTGGCTAGGGGTCTGTCAATTTTGTTAATCTTTTCAAAGAACCAACTCTTGGATTTGTTATTTTTTTTTCTATGGTTCTCTGAGTCTCCACTGAATTAATTTCTGCCCTGATCCTTGTAATTTCCTTCCTAGGATGAGCTCTGGGTTTTTCAGTAGCTTGAGCATTAGGTGGTTTATTTGAGCTTGCTCTGTTTTCCTGGTGTAGGCATTTACTGCTATGAATTCCCCTCGTAGAACTGCTTTCATTGTATCCCATAAATTCCTATAAGTTGTACTGGGATTTTTGTTTAATTGTAAAAACTATTCAATTTCTTTCCTGATTTTTTGTGTGATCCATTGGTTGGTCAGCAGAGTATTATTCAATTTGCTTGTGTTTGTGACTGTCTTGGGATTTCTTTTGCTATTCAGCTCCAATTTGAAGGCATTATAACATACTGGGGATAACTTCTATTCCTTTGCACTTACTTAAACATGTTCTATGAACTAGTATGTGGCCTATTTTGGAGAATGACCCTTGGGCATCTGATTTTATCAGATGAAATACTCTGTAGGCATCTATTAAGTCCATTTGTTCAAAGGATTGGTTCAGTTCAAGTACTTCACAATTGATTTTTTGTCCAGTTGATCTGTCTAGTTGTGATGGCGGGGTATTGAAGTTGCCAACTACTATTGTATTAGTGCTTAGCAGAGTTTTCATACCAGTTAAGATTTGTTTTATATAGTTGGGTGTGTTGGAATTTGGTACATAAATATTTATGAATGTCATCTCTTTCTCTTGGATTATTCCCTGTACAAGGATGTAGTGTCCTTCTTGGTCTTTCTTAATTAATTTTGGCTTGAAATCTATTTGTCTGCAAATAGGATAGCCACTCCTGCTTTTTTGCAGTTTCCTGTTGCGTGGAGAACTGTATTCCATCCTTTTACTTTCAGTCTATAGTTTTCTTTCTGAATTAGGTGCGTTTCTTGTATGCAGCATATTGTAGGATCTTGTTTCTTTTTTTTTTTTTTTTGAGACAGGGTCTCACTTTGAAGTTCAGGCTGGCCCTGAGCTCACTATGTAGCCCAGGCAAGCCACTGCGAATTCAGCAATCCTCCTGTCTCTGCCTCCCGAGTGCTGGGATTACAGGCGTGAACCACCAGGCCCAGCACTGTGGTATGTGGTATTGATTGTTGGTGGGAATGAGTCTCCACACCCAGCATTGTATGTGGTTACTGAGATCGAACTCAGGACCTTACACTTGTGAGGCAGGTGCTGGAACCACTGAGCTAAATCTCCGGCCCTGTAGGATCTTGTTTCTTAATCCATTCTGCCAGTCTGTGTCTTTTAATTGGCCCATTGAGGCCATTAACATTAATGGTTATGACTGATATGGCCTGATTTATACCTCTCATGGTGTTATCCTATTCTTGGCTCTTTTTTTCTTTGCTTTTCCCCTTTCCACTCAGTTTCATGTCTTGCTCACTAAATTCACTTTGCTAAGTCTCATGAGTTTGTGACCTTCATTGTTTTTCTACAAGATATTCTTTAGAACGTTTTGGAGTGCCAGTTTTGTAATTGGGAAGTTCTTTGTCATGAAAGTATCTTATTTGTCCATGGATTTTGAAAGATAGTTTCACAGAATATATCAGTCTAGGTTGAAAGTAGTTTTCCTGCAATGCTTGAAACACTTCCCTCCAGGCTCTCCTTGCATTCAGCATTTGCATGAAAAGTCTTATGTGATCCTGATGGGCTTCTCTTTGTATGTGATTTTTTTTTCTTTTTCCTAGCTGCTTTCAGTATTTTGTTCTTTTGTTGGATATCTGGAACCTTGATAATTATATGCCTGAGTGTAGATTTTTTTAATATTATAGGCTTTTGGAGTCCTATATGCCTCGTTTATCTGTATGTCCAATTCTTTTCCTTTTCCTATGAAGTTTTCTGCCATTCTATGTGTAAACAATTTTTTGATGTCTTTTGCACTGTCTCCTGCTTCCTCACAGACTCTGTTCAGCCTTATGTTAGTCTTCTTTGAGTCCTCTAGGAATTGCTGGATTGATTTCTCATGGTCTCTTGCCATTTTCCATAAGTTATTCCTTTCCTGTTCATTGGCTGTGAGCCTGTCTTTTAGGTCTGAAATTCTGTTTTCTGCTTCATTCATCCTATTTCACAAACTTTCATTCTCGTTTTTGATCACCTGGACCTCTGCTTGAAGCTCTTTATAATGTTCCATTGCTTTTGTTATCTGAGCTTCTATCATGTTCCTGATCTCTTCTTTAATGAAGTCCACTGTGGACAGCATCTCTGTTCTCTGTTTTCATCTCAGAGATCAGTTCTGATTTCCATATTAGTAGATCTGCTTTTGTTACCAATTCAGAGAGTTCCGGAGATTGAGCTTCATTTTGCTCCATTTCCCTTTTCCCTGAATTCCCCTGTGGTGATGATCTTTGTGCCTGGGCTCTTGAATTTTTTGTCATATCTGTTGTGCTGGCAAATGCTGTAAATCACTGCACAACCTAAGTGGCGCTTACCCAGACTCATGTGAACAAGAATGGAGCTTCCACAGGGCTTCTGGCCTGAGTCCAAAGGTGGGTAGGCTAGAATCGCTTGGGATGGATGGATGTCCCATGGGGCAGCTGGCCTGGGTCCAGTGGTAGCCAGGCTGTTTGCAGGTGTTAGAAGTCACTGGGTGGCCTCCGAGGTGCTTACCCAGACCCATCTGGGGTGGGTAGAGGTCCCTGGGTCAGCTGGCCTGGGTCTGGTGCCAGGCAGGCTGCTTCAAACATAATCTTCTTAGGGGTAAGTGTGCTGAACCTGAAGTTGAAGAGCATTGCGTACTTAGATATCCAGTGGTACTTCAAGGGTGACTAGTTGAGGACAGGACAGATGCATCAGGGTACACTGTGAGAGTAAGGGGGGGTCTGTGATTCTGATGCTACATGATGGAAATGTCTCTGAACGTCTCCTGGTTGTGCAGCTCTTGCCTGCATCCACCAAAATGATAACTGTCAGTATCTCCAGGCAACTGAACACAGAGCCGCCAAGATCCCAAAGCACCCAGTGTGACTGCCAAGGATGCCAGATATGTTTCCAAGTACCTTGGTGAGTCCATCGTGGATCATCTGTCCTCTGATGTCCAAGCCAGGAGGAAAACTTGTTCCAAGACAGAGCCTGGATTTTTAGAAACTAGGTAACTACCCACCAAGGAGACACTGAACACATTTGCCTTGCCTGTGAAGTAATTGTGATAGAAAGGAATCAATTATGGACCCATCTGTGGTTCATTAATATGATCTGTTGAAAAGGAGGCCAAATTCATCAAGTCAACCTGAAAATCTAAAAATAGGACTAAATGTGAGCCTGGCCTGGAGCATGTCAGGAAATAAAAAGATCTTTACATCTGTTGGAAGAGGAGTCCCTGGACACTTTCTCACTCTTTACTACTTATCCTCAGTGGTAATTGGGAATGGAGGCATTTATTTTCTTTCCAGAAAAAGAGAAAAACATTCCACGAAGATCATTGTGGCCAAAAACATCATCCTGTGCTGGAGAGGGAGAAGAAGAGTTGGCTGGCTCATTCCACACATCTTCCATGTTCCAGGCATCCTAAAGAGACTCCTCTGAAACTCTGCCCCCGAAGAGATTGGATGGTCCTCAGGCAGTGGTCTCAAAATGTGATGTAAACCATGGCTGTAGGAAGCACCTAGGTAAGTGACTGTTTTTGTTGAGGATTATATTTGTCTTACAGATATCAGAATAATTGTAACTAGCAGTCTCCATCTATGACTTCAAGCTCTTCCTAAGGCTAGGATAGACCCAAGGTCGATTATAAGTTTATAAAGGCAACTATTTAAATATATAAATGTGTGTGCAGGAGCTACATATTCAGAAATGCAAAACAAATTCAGAAGTTGGCTTACTGATAGCTAAAACTTGGAAAATACTACTCCAGGGCTGAAGCTGGAGGGTTCCTATGGCTCAGGCCCGTGATGTGATACACAGTTCATTTTTGAGCCCAGAGCCTCACTGCCTGTCCAGGACCTTGGCAAGATTGCAGGAGTCACTTGGGTTTTGCACCCCATTAAGAAGTCTTAACCCAAATGGACTGAGCTGTGAAAGGGATTCCTTTTATGATATGCAGGCTCTAAGCTCATGTCCTCAAAGCTGAGCCAAGTGTCTCAGAGCCCAGAGGTCTCTGAGCCTCCACTGTCATTCTGGGTGCGTGCAAGGCCACCATGGAAGGGGTTTCTGTAGACTCCTCAATCCACTCAGGACCTGTCCTGGTAGAGCTAGCAGGAGTTTTTGAACCAAGCTTGTCTTCTTGGGATCATGAGAAGTGCCCCAGTTGGAGGCACACAGAGTCTGGATGTAGCCATCTGAGCCTGTGGTGTTGGGGTTTTTGGAATTCACCGGGAAGGAAAGTGTGGGGAGACACCATCAACTCATAGAAAAAAAGAATCCAGTGCCTTTTGGCTTTTCACCAAAGCTCTGGACTCTGGTTACAGCCTGTTTGCAGAGTGGAAGGTTGCACAGCTGTCAAAAACAGCAAGTCAGGCCAGACATAGAGATTGGGGCCAAAAAAAAAAAAAAAAAGATTTGCAGAGTAATATGTTAGTGTGATTTGTTTTTGTGCAAAACAAAAGTATTTATATACACTTGTATATAAGCATAGAGTATTTCTGGAAGGATGTGCCAAACCTGTTTGCAGCAGTTATTTATCCAAGCAGGACTGGAGGGCAGGGAAGTGGCTTTTAAATTGCACTCTGTAGCTAGATGCATGTGTGCTCATAATTTTTGTGGTGACCTCTATTTCTCTTATAACAAAAGCCTTTTTGAACCACAACAAACAATGGAGCAATATTTAAAAGCTTATGTCAGTATAGCAGTGAGATTTAGGCCACCAGACGTATGTTAGAGTGGGATGTTCATGTGCATTTACATAATCATCACAATGGATGATACATGTTGCACAGTTATCATTATGAAATATACTTGCATTTACATAACATTCACAATACAGAATGCATATTGCATAGTGGTCATTATGCAGCTGATTTAGGCAGAAACACAAGAGTGGACCTACAATGCTTAAGCAGCCGGGTGAGGACGTGTCCAGATCCCCCAGCTCCTTCTCTAGTGAGAGAGCCCCTCTCAGGCTGGCTGTCCTCATGCCATGAACAGATCAGGCCCAAATCAAGGCTGGGTGAGTCATGGCCCACAGATTAGTTCTGAAGCTTAGGGGAAACTTCAGCGGTAGAGTCTTGTTTTTTGCTTTACAGACAAGGAAACCAAGGCTTTGGAAGTTCCCCAGTTGTCATGGCAGGGGGGCTAACCATACCGTGAGACTCATGTGGCCTTTTAAAAAACACAGAGTTGTCATTGGGCTTCCATTTCCCAGTCCCCCTGTTCAGTAAAATGTGATTGGAAGTGTTATGTGTCACCTTAGGTTCATATGGTAAGATTTTCTGTCTCTTCTGCCTCTAGGCAGAAGTTTCTAGGACCTTTGGAAATAGCAAAAGCACTCCAGAAGTAGCTGAGTTATGACCTGGGGTCCCTGAGTTACCACCTGGGGTGGACCTTTCCATCACCAGCATGAATGTGGCATAAACATCATGTGACATCTCTGAACTATAAGGGCTGTCTTTGTTGTTGCAGTACTGGAGATTTGAACCCAAGGCCTTCATACTGAGCTACTATCCTAACCCTTTTTCATTTTGAGTCAGGTTCCCACTAAGTCACTGAATTGCCCAGGCTGGGCTTGAACTTGTGATCCTCGTGCCTCAGGCTCCTAGAGCCCTGGGAGTTTAGGTTTACAGATGGTGCCTAGTTTAGAAGGGCTATTGTCATTGGTTCCAGCTACCTTACATAAAGTGACAGCCTCAAGTTATGCCAGAACACCTTAGGTTTCAAGTATGAATGAGCAGCACCAGGATACTAGGACCGTTAGACTTTGGCACCCATGCCCATAGTGTCATCCTGAAATGTCTCTAAACATACTATGTATTTGCACTATTTGCCTATGAACCTATCCAGCCACCAGTCCCACAGTATCCTGGACCAAAGTCATGGGGAGAAACAGGAGGCCTCCATACAGATGGCAACAGACATCAAACACCACCTCCCAGGGACACTTCTCTGCATGGGGAATGAACTGGGGGTGGGGATGGCTACTGAGATAGCCATCTGCCAACAGCTAGGCAGCCAAGTCACCAGGTGTCTCTGTCCCCAGGAGAGCTATGAGTCCTAACTTTACTTTCTCCCCCTACTCCTGTGCTCCTCCAGAGTCCAAATTCACATAAGCAAGTCACTTTCGGCTGTCAGCCTCCTTGGTGGCATCATCTCTCTTGCCCACCAGAGTGGCTGAGCTGAGCCAGGCCCCCATCCCATGCTGACCCTTGTCCCTGGGCCTTGTTTGATCATGCTACCCATGGAGGGAGGTGATGATCTCCTGAAAGTTCCAAGGAAGTGATTATCTTGCCTTGAAGTGGGCTGGAGAAGTGTGGACAGGAGGTGGGGTTGTAAAAATACCCCATTTCTTACAGGATGTTCAGCCCCCTACTGAACTCCCGATGTCTTCTGGATTTGACCCTGCCCTAGCATTGGTAGAACTGAATCTGACGAACCAGTCATTCCAATGCTGCAATCCCTTTGCATTACTCTGTAACACAAAGCATTCAGAGATGCTGGTCCTGCCCCTGGATGGTGTTGTACTGTAAGGGCAGAGATGAGGTTTGCACTTGGACAGTGTTGGTTCACTGGATCCAGCAGGCTTCCCTGAACTCCAGGATGCTCAGAAGAATCTGCTTTCCAGTGCAGGACCCTCCTATAGAGCCAGGGAGAAGTGGAAGGCCCGCATCTCTGAGGGGCATGATGTTTTTCAACTATTGGTATAGACTTTGGCTAGTTTGTTCATTCACAGTCTCTGTGACTTAAAAGGGATACATAACACTATAATAAGGGGAAAGATGCAGAAGAAAGAGCTCAAGTGCTCCCTAGTAACACCCAGGCTGCACGGAGCAGAAGGTCTGACCTTTGAGTTATTCACTAACTCCTGCTCTGCTACACCTCAAAGGTTCCCAACTCCTTTTCTGGGAAGAAGTTAGTACTAGTGACAGATGTATCTGTGTTTGGTCCTGGAGGTAGCGAGGACAGCATCACCTCCCACTGCATGACTTCTCTTCACCCAACACTACTCAATGGTGGGCCTGGACTGAATGTGCAAAAGGAACTCCCCAGAGAGGCTGAGGCCTTCCTGGGGGAGGAAAATGATGTACTTATGTGGCGAGCACAGGGTTCTCTTCTGACTTGAGCTTCTCCCCTGGATCCTATGCAAAGAGGTATTGTACAGATGTTCTAATGGCAGCAGCAGCAGCTTCACAATATTTATTATATTCAGTATTATATTCATTTATTATATTCAGCCACTGTGCTGATACAAGCTTTCCTACAATGACCAAATTCATGAAAAGAAAAAGCAGACTAGTGCTACAGACTTGGAGGAGGAGAGAATGGAGTTACTGATGGAGACAGAGTTCCCCTTGGTAAGCAGGAAAAGTTCTAAAAATGGTGGTGACAGTTGTGTAACAGTGTGAATGTACTTATCGCTTAGAGATAGTCAAAATTGAAAATTTTGTGTTGTGTATATTTTACTGCAAGAAACATTTTTGATCATAAAGAATTTTCACTCTTTATATCACTTATAGATAAATTTTCCCCATTTAGCATTTTTTTCTGTATGGATGCTATCTCCTCCATGAGACTGTGAGAGTCCTGGAATGGGACTGTAATGTATCTATCTAGTGCCACAGCTCCCAAGTGCAAAGCCTTGTGTGGCTGGATAAAAGTTATGAGAAAGAAGTGGATGAACAAATGGACTCAGAATCTTCGTGCCACTGCACTGTGTTTTTTTCTAAAACTGTTTACAGAATGAGCACTTTTGAGTGCTTTATATTCAAAGCAAATAAGATTCTCAGTAAAAAGTAGTTAATTATATCTACCCAGCCATACTGAAAGTTTCCTAAAGCAAGTATGGTAATGCTTTCCTGCAATTCCAACACTGTAGGAGGATGAGACAGGAGAATCATAGGTTACTTTCAGCCTGGAAAGCTTAGTACTTTAATGAGAATCTGTCTCAAAATAAAAAAAAATTAAAAATGGGTGGGGATGTAGCTCAGTGTGAAAGCCCTGGGTGGAGTTCCCAGGACCTCAAAAGCAAAATAACACAACAAAAAAAACCAATCAAACCACAACAAAACTCAAACAGTTTACTGTTTATATTCCCCACCTAAACTTCCTTTCACACTCCTGAGAGGTAAGAGTGGAAAATGAACACGTGCGCGAGTATCTATCTCTCCCCTGGTGCACAATGCTGACCTGGACATGGCCACATTCTGTTCCAGATGGACTCCATTCCAGGAGGGCACAAAACTGCCTCGCACTGCCCCGGCTTGGAGGGCCCCTTCCCAGGTATCTCCTTCTTGCAGGGTAAGGCAGGATGTGACCCTCAGCTACTTTCCCTGCAACTCAGCTCTGAAATCTTCTGTGGCCCTGTGACTTCTCTCTACTGTTTCCATCATGCCTGGTGCACAGAATCACAATGTCTCCTCCTCTGGTTCCTTATTACTAAGAAGCACTCTCGGTGTCCACAAATTCCCAAGTTCTTTAACATCTTACGTGTTGTACTAAATAAGTATGACTGTTACGTGCCCCAGACAGTTTTAGCAAAGAGTATGTGAACTGTTTTCCTTTGCAGAACAGAATCAAAGTGCTAGTTGTGGTGCTCAGACCTGTAATCCCAGTGCTCTAGGAGGCTGGACAGCAAGATGGCAAGTTTGAATGCAGCCTGGCATCTTTTTTTTTTTTTTTTCGCTTTTTGGAGACAGGGTCTCGCTTTGTAGTTCAGGCTGGCCCTGAGCTCACTATGGTGCCCAGACAAGCCGCCGCGAACTCAGCAATCCTTCTGTCCCTGCCTCCGGAGTGCTGGGATTACAGGCGTGAGCCACCACGCCCGGCATTGTGGTATGCGGTGTTGATTGCTGGTGGGCGTGAGTCTCCACGCCCAGCATTGTGTGTGGTTTCCGGGGATTGAACTCAGGACCTTGCGCTTGCGAGGCAGGCACCGGAACCACTGAGCTAACCCTCCGGCCCGCAGCCTGGCATCTTAACACACCAAGGATCTAGATGCAGAAGAGCAGCTGGCAGAGAAATAGAGCTGGTATCAACAGAAAGAAAAATATCATTTTCAAACATATCTACACAAAGGCTCACCATTGGTATCACTGATGATGTCTACATATTAATACAAACCAGACAGCTAAAACTATAATACCATGAATCAAAAATCCAGGGGAAAAACCTATCTAACCTTCAAATTAGACAAGGACGTTATAATAGGTACAATGAGGAAAGCTCTTATAAAAGCTTCAATAACAATTCTAATTGTTCAGTTCTGTAACCAGGAGATTCTGATTGTATCAGAAGATGTATTTTAAGAAAAAAAAGCAGCATTTTTAGTGTAACTTATCTGATTCATTATTTTTTCCCAAACACTAAAATTTATAGCCTTAAATGATAATGGATTCTGTCCATGAAAAGTCTTTCACTGTTATTCTGACTTGTAAAGAAATGTAGTATTATTTGGTATATTTATATTATATTTGGAGATATCTTACTCCATTAGGCAAACAGAGTAACATCAGTTAGTGCCACTTTTAGTACTAAATTCAGATAGACAGCTTTGTCTTTGAGTGCAGCCTGGCATCTTAACACACCAAGGATCTAGACGCAGAAGAGCAGCTGGCGGAGAAATAGAGCTTTTTCTAGTTTCTGAGGTTGTGCGAGGTGGGACATAATAAGATGGTGAGCCAAGGTGGGGAGAGAGGGGGCGAGGGGGAAGGGAGAGAGGGAGGGAGGGAGGGAAAGGGGAGAGGAGAGGGGAGAGAGAATATGATGGAATATGACGGTCTCATGGTCTCAGTTGTATGCTGGGTCTTAGAGGCCAAATTTGCAATGAATCTGGAGTTAGTTTGGGGGAAACTCCTGTAACTGTCCTCGCTGAATTACAAAGTGGTAAGTTCCCAGGAAATGAAATTAAATGAGCATCTGTAAAGAAATGAATCAGGTGTAAGAATGATTTTCTTGCAATGAACCATTTTCATACTGAAGAGGGAAAGTATAAAGTTTCCTTTTTTTGGAAGCCTTTCAAAATAATTTAAGTCTTCCATGGTCGAGGACACCATTTTCCAACTGGTCCTTAGTTCTGGGTGGCAGCATATAAGGACTGGAGCTGGGGAGCTCAAGGCTGGTGTTTAGAAGGGACCTTGAAGCGATTTTTGTGGAAGTGACCCTGAGTCCCGACAGGCCTGACCTTCTCCTTGCTTCCTTCTGTATCCAGAGGATGCCCTGCAGTGGCCTTTTCTGCCAGCCTCACCTCCTTTTGGGAGCAGCTAGTACCATTCTCAGATGCTGCACAGAAGCCTCACATAATGGGTGCCAAGGATCTGGACTTGCTAGATTAGACATACAAATGGCCTCTTCCTCTGGAATATTGAGGCAAGAGGACCATAATTCAGATGCAATCCTGGGCATCACATGCAATCTTAGTGACTCAGTAATATCCTGTCTTAAAAAGGGATGGGGATGTAGATCAGTGTGGAGGCCTTGGTTTCCACCCCCAGCATAGGAAAAGAAAACAAACCCGTGCGTCACAGCCCATAGCCTCCTCCTGTATTCTTAGACTCTTTTCCCTCGAAGACGCCTTCAGATTGGCTTTGGCGGCAAACACCCACGCTTTCCTGTTGCAGGCTTATGCAGCATCCTTAGCCCACAGTTAGGCTCTGTCCGGCATTTGCTTCTCTGTGGGCTTTGGGGATGAACTTTTTGGGGAAATAAAAAAGAGAACCTCTTTCCACTGCTTCCCACTGCAGAGAAGGCTGAGGTCCGTGGCTGGCGGCTGACTGGCCTTTAGCCAGATCTCAACATCCTGCCCTCCTTCCCTGTCCTGCTTCCTGGTTTGGGGCAAGTCAAGTGTCCACTCACCATAAAGGTGGAGGGGATGTTTTGAAGGTCTGGCTTGGGGACTCAATAAATAGTGCCCAGGTGGCAGTGACCCTAACCCACAGGTATCTGACAGCAGATCCATTCCTTCCTCTTAGCCATGACAGGTAAAGATGGAGAAGAAAGACCCTTTTAATATTGGTGCAAAGTGAGCATCTGAAATGCATTATGTACCTCAAATTCTATCTTCCTGAAAGATCTTCAATTCTCAGGCAATAAGCTCTAAAGGATCCTATTCCAATTACAGTTTTCCTAAAACTTATTTGGGTCTGCCTTCTTCTGATTGCTAAGATACCCAATTTGGATACTTTCCTGAATTATTCTTTCTTTGTTTTATGCTAGGGCTTTCATACTGTGCTACATCTTCTGTCTATTTCTATTTTTTATTTTGAGCCAGGGTCTCAGGAAGTTGCCTGGGCCCAAATTTTCAATCCACCTGCATTAACCTGCCAGAATGACTACACTGTGCACCACCACATCTGGTTCATTTTTTTCCTTTAAAGGGCTTCTGGGGGGAACACCTACAGTCAGCAAGAATTCAAAAGTGTATCATTACATATTACTAACATACTGAGTAACAACATAATTTCTATCAGCAGAGAATATTAAGTGGAAGTTATGTAGTTTTCAAGTATCTTTTTTAAAAAGCAGTGGCAAAGCAATAAAATACCTTCAAACAAACTAATAAGATAACAGAATATATGAGAGAGAAATCTTTGAAAATGCCAAGGAAGAGCAGAGCCAGTAGGAACATGTAACGCATTTTGAGAGGGTAAGATTTTCTGCCAAGTTGATTATCCTTAATTTACAAATTTCATTTGATCTCAAAGTAAATATCAATAAAAAAACTATGTAAGCTGACTTTAAAGTATACATGCAAAATGAAACAAGCAGAGTAGCCAGGAAACTATAAACAACACCTAAAATATGGAATTAGCCTAGGTGTCCACCATTGATTTGATAAAAAAATGTTGTGCATACACATAGTACATTATGTACATGTTATTCATCCATAAAGAAAAATGAAATTTTGGCTTTTACAGCAAAAAGGATGGAAATAGAAGACATTATTTTAAGTGAAATAAGTGAAACCCAGAAAGACAGTGCTGTGTGTTTTGTCTTTTATGCATGTTTTTTATTTTAGTGGAACTTAAATGCATAATAATTACAATACTAGAGGCCAGGAAGGGAATGAAGAGAGACTAGATTTAATAAGTGCATGTTGTGTGCATGTATTGAAATATCATATAGAGCCCCATTAATATGTATAGTTAATTCATGTTAGTAAATTTAAAAAGAGAATAACAAGGAAAATAATAGAAAAAGGAAAAGAAAAGCAAGAGTAATGTTTGGGAGATATAAAGAAGTATCTGTATCACATTCAAGGTATAACATCTAAGTAATGAAAATTAGTATTGACTAAACAACAGACAGCTCAAACAACAAAATGAACTAGCAAATACACTAATAGACTTAATAATAATCAGAAATTCACATTATAAAGATGACACCCTAATTGCTCTAGGAATGATAGTAGTTGATGGTATCAGATAACTAACAGAGTCAAGTTCAGTCCATACCTTATATTTTGCTCTAGAATAAATCCCAAGTGGATCAAAGATAGAAATATTTTTTAAAAAAAATTACTCATAAACATACTAGAAGAAAACATGAGCAAATTCCTTTAGAACTGTGGAGCATGGAAAGTTTTTCTTGTATCTAGAACTCATACCAAAGAAAAAAATATTACAATACTATAGCACCCTGAAATTTTCTTAAACTTACACATAAAAAACATAAACAAAACCAAAAGACAAACAATAATGTGACGCAGCTGTCACAGAGTTAATCTCCTTCTACAGACAAAGAACCCCCACAAATCGTTAAGAAAAAAGATCAAAGCTAGCCATACAAATTTTGTTTAGATAGGCAAAGGATGTGACAAGTTAGCTTACAGGAAAGGAAATGCCAGTGCCTTTTAAAAGAATGGAGTGGTGCTCAATCTCCCTTTAATAAGAGCAATGCAAATTAAAACTACAATGAAGTGACAAGCTCGGAAGAAAGAGGGCCTGTCATTCATTACTAGCATCCGTGCATTGAGGGTATCTGGAAATCCTTACCAAAATTATAAACACACTTGCCCTTTGACTCAACAATTCTACTTGCTAGAATATATTCTACAGATGTACCAGCACATGGAGGAAGTGTCCTGGGCAGCACTGTTTATAGTAGTAGAGACTGGAAGGAAATCAAATGTCTATCCATAGAATCTAGTTAGATAAATTTATTGCATGTCCATAAATAGGATTCTATAAAGCTGTAAAAATGAATGAGGACATTTTTTATGTGCAGTACTTGATTTGAAAGATGTCCAAGATACAGAGTCAAGAGAAGAGAGTGAAGTCCAAAGTAGTTAGCTGAGAATGTGAACTTCGGTCAGCTGCACTACCTGGTTATTTCCTTAGTCTGAATTTGCATTTCTCTGAACATAAGATTGAATATCCTTCCATTCTTTTAAGAACCATTGTATTTCTCTGTGAAAGGAGGAAAGAAAAAGAAATCACATACATTGGCTTATGTTTGATAAAGACATCCAAGACATTAACAGAAGTGTTTACTTTGATTAAAGTTGATGGAGCCTAGAGTTGAAGCAACATTTTTCTCTAATGTTGATCTATGGGTGAAGAAAATGATTTATATTCTTTCCCTACTGATTCCTTGGGCTTTTTGTAAGCCTCTGCTTTTCACAGTTGCCAGATATTTTCCCAAGCTCCAGATCTGACTTTGGAGGAATGGGTCAGGGTGAAGGGTGAAAGGGCTGCCAGGGAAGCCCACAAGATGCATCTTTCCATGTGGGACAGATTCTCCTGCATTTTTATAAAAGATGAGGTCAGCAGATGAATAGGTATCCTAATTTGGAGTGAAACAATCTTTTGTGCAAAACATCTGGGCATGTAGACTTCAACAATAGGCAGAAAGGCCTATGATGAGGGAAGAGAAACTCTTGACCCTGAATATTCTCTTCCCAGTCTTCAGTGCCCTATCTGACTTCCTTGTTGTATTGAGTTCCTTCCTTTGAGTTCTTCTTTAGATTAAAAATTTTCAATTGCTCCTCTGCTTCCTTTTATTATCTTTTGGAGCTCTTGAAAGGCCAGCCATTCTTAGCTATTGTCTCAGCCTAAAGGTCCCCAGACCACAGCTTTGTTTCACCTCCCTCTGTAGGGGAGCGAGAATGAGCCCAGAGGCTGCAAGATTGACTCCACATCTCCTGCACACAGAAAGAGAAAAGCCAACTGGAGTGAGTCTTCAGAGTTTCTGACCCCATAGTCTGAGTATCTGCAGGTCCCCTGTGAGTTCTGAGTTTCTAAGGTCAGAACTCAGCATGGTGGAAGTTGTAGGAGCAGCTGCTTCAGGAAAGACTTTAGGTCTTCTTTGTTGACTGCATGGGACAGCACAGAGTGGGGTGAAGTTCAAGTGGGGACAAATGTCCAGTTCCCACAACCTGAGGTCTTGCCAGGGAGCAAACTGAGTTGGTGGTGGAGGCTTCCATTGTAGGCTTTTGCAGTGGGCCAGGAAGGATGCATTTGATGCTACTAATGAGAGCCACAGATTATGTCTCCAGCCAAAGCCACATGAAGACCAACCCAACAGAGGCTGGAAGTGGAAGAGCTGGGCAGCAGTGATGACTGCCTGAGAGAGGGTCCTGAGGAATGGAGGCTGGACTTCACTCTGCTCCCCTGGGAATCACACAACTTTGTGGCCCTCTGTCCTTCCAGTCTTCCCAAGGGAGAGTCTTTAGTCCTGCCATACCCAGAACCACAGCACTGGCTTCTGCATGGACATATTTCTCTACAGTTAAGGACTTGCAAAGAAAAGGTGACTAGAGTTGGTTTCGCAAGCTCAATGGCCAAGCGATGATGCCAGTGCCCATGGTGTTGGCAACAGTGCCCTAGGATGCTTTCCTCTGCTTTCTTCAAAAATCCCAAAGGGACAAAGGAACTTTATCTGCCAAGACTAGTACTCCAGACCTCACAGAGAAAGGTCACAGCTAACAGTTGAGGAATGGACCTTCCCTCCAGTCCACTGGTCATTATAGAGCTTCTTAGAGGGGGAGTTCATGGGCCAGAACAACACAGCCATCAGCAGGAGCTGTTCTGTCCTTTCACCCTCTGGTCCCCCATCCCACATGACTGAGATGGAACAGCTTCTGTGACAGACAGCTTGTCCATTCCCAAGTCCCTTGAGTCACTCTGGATGTCTATGACACCTCTCTCAGGCAGAGTTCTGCCTAGGTTCCTCCCACTCATCTGGTACCTAGTGCTCAGAGGGCAAGCTGAGTCCCCTCTGGGCCAAGAACCAGCTGATGACTTGCAGTCATGGGACACCTGTGAGATCTCCTTGTAGAGCCATGATTCCTATTTACCTCCTCACTTTCTCCTCCTGAGCCCTAAGGTCTCCGGGCCTTATCATTCACCCCGCATCAGTGTCCTGTGAGAGTGTAAGCTCTAGGACACGGTTCATCCCAGCCCTGTGCCTCTCTGTGAGGACCAGAAGGTGCGAAACCATTGTCACTTCAGCTGTTTATTTCTCCCACCAGCATTTATTTAGTGCCAGACAACAAATTCGATTGAACTTGCTACATCTCTTAGCAGCTCTTGGAGCATAGGTGGGCTTTGCTGGTCCTGGAACCTCATACATACCTGGGTACTGTCTTTACTGTTCCATATCTCAGAACCCTTAACTCCTTGTAACTGTGAGAGTATTTATTTGAGATGGACTCTCAGAGCTGAGTGAATTCTCCTAGGAGAGATAGCCCAGGAGGAGAAGAGAGAGGAGGAAGACAAGGAGGAGGAGAAAAAGGGGGAAGGAGAGGCATAACTGGCTGCCAGGGACCACAAGCCATGTGGTAACATATGACTTCCTCCTAGTCTGCTTCCTGACTCTGCCAATGACCATAGGTCCATGGTCTGAGGCCAATTTCCACAGTGCCTGAAGCAAAGTGAGCCTCACAGCCTGGGAAAGAACACTCAGGTTCCTATAGTGACCTAGACATCAGGGATGCCAGGTACCAAGTGCCTTAGGGCTGCCTGCTGCACAACGGAAACTCTTCAGGGAGAAGCAGTGGTTGAGAAGTGAGAACTGTGTGGGAACTCAGGCTAGATCAGCAGTCCCTGTGTGTCTGTCATGGTGTCTTAGCTATCTATTGCTGTGTAATAAAACAGCCTCAAGCAAGACTCTGTGGGTCAGGGTCCAGGAGAGATTTTCCACATAAGACTGTGTTTAGGAGGGCAGTGGAGGCTAAAGTCACCTGGAGACTTGATGGAAGAGTGAGGGATCCACTTCCAAGATGCCACCATGGCCGCATGGCTGGCAAGTTAATGCTGGCTGCTGGCAAGGGACCATATAAGTCCATATTACATGGCCCAGGCATGAGGCTGCTTGAGTGTCTTCTAAGGCGGCAGCTAGCTTTCCTGAGAGTGATGCAAGAAACAAAGAGGAACCCACCATGTCTGCCTCAGAAGTCAACATGACCATTCCCATGATGTCCTACTGGTCACAAGGGTCAGGGCAATTGAGTGAGGGGAGGGACAGCACCCAGAGAAGACAGACCTCTGGGGCCACCTCAGAGGCTCCCTGCCACCTCCAGGTTGGTTTGATCAGAAGGTGGCCCTGAGCCATGGCAGTTGATTTCTCCAAATTGAGGGCCTTCCACACATCTCTGCTTCCCTATCTGTGGCTTTGTTTGTGTGACTAATGTGTTTGTCAAAGACACAGAACCTTGTTCAGCAGAAGGGTGGAGACTCCTGACTCATTCTGAAATAATGGGGTTAATACTCACTTCAGCAATAGAGAAGGAGACACCCAAAGGGGACAAAGGACACCTCCAGGCTATCCTCACCCCTACCCTCTGCTCCGGGCCTGTTCAGGAGCTGAGTTTTTTTTTTTGCTTTTGAGACAGGGTCTTGCTTTGTAGTTCAGGCTGGCCCTGAGCTCACTATGGTGCCCAGGCAAGCCGCCGTGAACTCAGCAATCCTCCTGTCTCTGCCTCCCGAGTGCTGGGATTTTTTTTTTTTTTTGAGACAGGGTCTCACTTTGTAGTTCAGGCTGGCCCTCAGCTCACTATGGAGCCCAGGCAAGCCTCGAACTCAGCAATCCTCCTGCCTCTGGCTCCCGAGTGCTGGGATGACAGGTGTGAGCCACCATGCCCGGCCAGGAGCTGAGTTTAATATAGAGACAGTGACTGTCAGAGGGAATAGACCATCAGCTTGCAATGCTGTATAATATTCGACATATTATCTTTCAATACAACCCCTGGATCTTTGTCTTATTTTCTGGGCCGCAGGGAGCTTTGAAAGGGGCAAGAGTGATATTGCAGGAGGCAGTCCTGAAGGAAGGATACATATTGAGCCGTTGCCTTTGGTAGCCAGGGATAAGCTGTTATACATGGCGGATGAGATAAGTCAACACCAAGAAAACAGGAAGGGAGATCTTGGGTGACTTCACTAATTTTAAGGTCACATCAAAGCCAAGGGTCCCAGCAGCAGAGCGGAGAGCCAGGCAGCACAGCAAGGAGCTCCTGAGTCACAAGTCCTGAGGAAAACCACAGGCCATCAGGAGGGACCCAAGGGCTCTCAGGAAATTGGTCTTGCAGGACAGCAGGGCACGAGCTTCAGAGGTAACACAGATGAGATTTGGATCTAAAGTCTGTGTCACTGGAGCCTCCTGTCTTCCGTTGAAGCACGTGAGGTACCACAGCCCGTGGCCACCACACAAACCCAGTCACATCGGAAGCAGCAGAAAGTCAGTCTAGAGTCAGCGTGGACGACAGCTCACTGCTTCTTCAAGTGTTGCTTTCTGTTGATCTTGTGGGGGTCCTTCCTTTCTCAGCTTCTGGCCTTGTGAGTGTTCTTGGCGTCTGTCCTCCATTGCCCGTGCTTCCCTCTCATCCTGCTCACTCCCCGGGAGTGAGACTCTCCATCACTCCCACTGAGCCCCAAATCCTCCCCAGGCCCACTCACCCCTGATGCTCGGGCCCTAACCCTTAGCGGCAAGCTCCAAGGCGATGTGCCTGAACCAAGGTGGCCTCTCCCCGGACCAGCTCCTACTCTGGCTTCTCTTTGCCAGTGGTGACACTTCCTTTGACTTGTCAGCATACCGCACCTCAGTCACCCGAGACTCCCCTCCTTGCTCAGCCTCCTGTTCAATTAGCAACAAGGCTTTCAGGACCCTTTGTAATGGCTTTCATATACAGTTACTTCCTTCCATTCCCACTGCCCACAAAGATGCTCTGAAGGTTTTTCTTTCCTGTTGTCTTCTCCTTGTGGGATAAGTGGAATGCCATTGGAGGGGTGCCATGTACAGCGCCATCTGAACACATGAGCCTCACATGCTCTGGCCTCTGTGAGGACCTCTATGTGGTTTCTACATCTTCCTTCCTCTGCTCCTCCCCGCTCCCTGACTGTCAGATCAACTGTGCTCTGGAACACCTTCTGTCTATGACTACTTAGTGATTCCTTCTCTAGGCAACTAATAATAGCACTGACATTTCCATGGCCCTGCCTGGTTTCAGGCACCACTTGGAGCATTTCACATACCCCAAGTCATGTGATCCTCACAGTGACCCTGGGTAGTACACACTGTTTTAACCCAACTTTGTCAATAAGGAAACTGAGGGACAGGGAGGTTAAATAAGTTGCATATGTCCACACAACCAGGGAATTGCAGAGTCTTTGTGCTATGGAGTTAGTGCGACACTAGGTCCACGTTGACACGCAGACCTGTTTATGCAGGAAAGCACCTCAGAGCTCAGTATTTTAGCATTAGCCAAAGTTAGCACAGTTTTATGGGGATTTAGTAACATAATTCCTGGAGAAAAGAAAGTTTTCCTACTGACCTTCAGGCCAGGGAGAGGATGATGAAACATTAAGTCATCCTGCCATTAAAATTAAGTTCAATCACCCCTAATGGAATGTCACCTCCAAGATAGTCATTAAAGCCACATGCCTAACCGGCTGGCCGGCCCCGCGTATATCACCATTACCCCGTCCCTCCAGCGGTGGTTTTGTCCAGGCCGGGAGGGCCCCAGGAGATGCTGAGCATGGCTCAGATCTGTGTTCAATGTCACCTAGAGGAGAGACGTCTGCCTCTTAGTCCCACAGCGGCAGAGTCTCTGAGTAGAGGGGTTGGGGCCAGAGAGAAGGTGAAGCGCACACACAGTGGAGCTGCAGGCTCTGACCTTGCACTGGCTTCAAGGTGAGATCAGGCTGTGTCACCCGGTGCACTTGTTGGCTCTCACAGGATGCTGGACCCAGCCTTCAGAGCCATATAGCACCACAGGCTGTGGCCCCCACTCACTACAGTACCCAGGAAAGTGTTCTGCAGTCCCTCTGCCATGACCTTCAGGGAACCCACTCTGCTGCAGACTCACTTGCTTTAAACTTTTAGGCACCAGGAGTCTTTTCATGTTTTGTGCCATCTGCGACTCCCTCAGGGAGAGGAGGCTGACACTTTATTTCTACCATACAGGTGAGACCCTGGTCAAGCGACCAGGTAGAAGTATGTCCCCGACTCTGCTATGCACCATCACAGGCTTTGGTCCTTTAAAGCTGCACATTGGCCTGTAAGGCAGAGAAATTGTCTCCACTTAAAGATAGGGAAAGAGACTGGCTGCTGAAGGGACTTGCCCACAGTGCACCTCTAGCCAGCAAGTTGACCTCACCTCCAGTCCTGCCCTTGGGGAACCACGCCGTCTATACCTCATCTTTCTCTTTGGTGTGTAACTCACCATCAGAGTGGGGTTCACATCTACTGGCACCGACTCCTCCACTGGTTGCCTCAAGTCCCATCCCGTCTTGGAAGCCTTGCTTTCGTTGGCTTTTGCTGGGCCTCACTGACTTTCAGCCCATGGATCCAACACCCCCCTGGGCCATCCAGTCTCTGGTACATGCTACCTGCTTCTCTGCCAGTGCTATCACACTCTCCTCTCCTCAAACCAGAGAAGCGAGATGGAATGTCACCTTGATTTTTAAGCAAATATCCCTGTGAGAGCAGTTAGCCTTCCTGAGGAGCTGACTGGTACCAAGTTCTGCTTGAGCATTTTCCTTGGGCAGACCCCTGGAAGACACCTCTGCAGAGAGTCCTAGGAGGAATACACCATGATTAGCCCATTTATGAGGGTGGGCTCTATCTCAGGCTGCTGCCCTTTGTGAAATACAGTCAAGGTACAGAGAAGAGTAGACTTCAAGACTGCTCCTGAGCCAGAGTATTGATTCCTACCCTTATAACATCTGGGCTATCAGGTAAGGTACATCAGAGTTAAACTGAGTAGTGCGGAAAAGAGTACAGAATAGTGTCTAACATGTAGTGGGTGCTGGGCATTGTTCGCTCCTTTATATCCTCTATTCAAGAGAGTCTTCGGAATGAAGAGTCTACCAACTGGTGATCACTTAATGCCAAGTACTTCAGGGTCAGGAGTTTAACAGAGTCCATGCAATTGTTCTACAAGGAATGGATCTCATTTCATCAGGGATTTTAAGAAATTATCTGACCTGAAGAAGAGAAGGAATGTCTGGTCTTCCTCAAGACTGGGTTGTATTAACCATATTTGGTAAGAATAAGAGCACATAGCAACATAAATTTTTGTGTACAGTATAATTTTGGTGAAGTCCTATATGTTCACTTGATAGTCTGGTATTTCTAACTGTTCATCAGCCAACATCATATGGGCTTTAGTTGCTTTAAGAAGAGAAAGTTGCTTTCCTCAAAGTGGGGTTTGGATCCAGGTTTCTCATCCAGTGTGATGGGTAGGCTGTGAAGGCCTTGGACAGCACTGCTTCCACTCGCATAGATCTGCTTTCTTTTCCCCAAACAGGGCCAAAGCCCACCCTGCACCGTCCAGGCTCAGCTCCTTGACAACAAAGATGAGAGATTTTTGTTCCCTAATAGAAAGGAGGGTTGTTACCTGGGCTTGGAATAAGGGCTCCCGCTGAGTGGCTTCCCAGGTAGTCTGTGACAATCCTTCTAACTTCTTTTCCTACCCTTGAACAAGTCATTTCATCTCCCTGGGGCCTATATTTTATAATGGCGATGTGTCAGTTGTGAATCGTATCACATGTGTCTCTGAAAATCCAGAGTAAATGAACACAATTTCTCTTTCCTCATGGTGAGCCCTCTCTCAGGAAAGTATCTGCAATGTTGATCTTTCTTCCTCCTCCCTCTTCTTCTAGTAAACTCTTACATATTCTTCAGAACTTTATTTAGAAATCACCTCCTCTAGGAAGCTCTCTGGCCCTTAGCAATGTGAAACAGCTGTTCTGTGTCTCCCATAGCCCTGGGCTTCCTTCTACCATGGCACCACAGCCTGTCTCTTTTAATATCAGTGATCTTGCCAGCAACAAAGGTCTTGACTATCTTTGGATCCCCAAATTTAGGCATGGCCTGGCACATGGTAGCCTCTCAAAAAGAATTTGTCAAACAAATAAATCGTAAAGCTGAATTCTGTAATGCCAGCCATATTTTCTCATTTGCTCACAATGTAGGGGAGACACATGGCTGTAGAAATAAACAAGTCCAGGGATTATGAGATGGGAGAACTGATCAGAAGGCCGGGCGAAGGGTGGGAGTGGCTGCACCCTGGCGTGTCTGGCCACGCTCCACAGCCTCACAGGGTGACGTATCATACTCAGGAAGGAGGGGTTAGCCTTCCTGCCCCCAGTCAGGCTGTAAAAGGCATCAGCAAGAAACCATGCCCTATTTTACCCTCCTCTGACCAGGCTAGCTTGTGGAATTTAACCACAAGAATATCCATAAGTCACAGTACAAAGGAGGAGACAAAGTCGACGTCTGGGTGCCAGGACCGCTGAATCACAGCACAGCCTGAGGTCACCTGGCCTGCCCTCTGCTCCGTGTGTGCAGCCCTCTGACTGGATGGTGACTCCTAGTCATGGCTTGGGCACTGTACCCTCTCAAGTTTTAAGTGGCAGGCACCAAATGCACTCTACAATCCCTCCGAGCCAGTGATGTTTCCGCACATTCGAGGGAAGCTGCAGAGGAGAGCTTCATCTCAGGCTCCGCTCCAGAGGCAGCAAGGCCTCTCACAGTGGGCACCAGGAGGCATCTGTGATAAGGGCAGATGAGGGGGCATCACTGAGTGAGGGGCCGGAGCCACACACAGAAGTTCCACAGAGCAAGTGAGCCCACGTCTTTAGACACAGTCAAACTCACTGTGGACTTAATCCCCAAAACTTGAGCATTAGGAAAAACTATTGGCATGCTGGAGAGATTTGATATGAACCAAGTGTAAATAATATAAAAATTAACTATAATATAATTCCGTTTGAAAATGCCCCTATATTTTACAGATGAAAAATCTAGAATAGAGGAATGAAAGGATGTAACATTCCAAACATCTGGTAAAACAAATAGAGAAAAAAAGAGAGAGGACAGTGAGTCCAGTGTAGTAGTTTTAGAGGCTAGAGATCCTATTGACATGTGGTGGATATTTGAAAAGTCCAGATGTAGAAAAGCTGTAGGGGAAAGGGAGGTGGCTCATGGAGGAAGAGGCCTTTGCAGCTGGGTCGTGAAAGGCGAGCAGAATCTCAGGATAGAAAAGGACAGGAATGTCATATGGTGAGGGGTAGCAGGGGCCTGGAGCGGGAGGCCTTGGCTGTGGCCCAGGAATCCCAGCTGCCCTTGTGTGGGTCAGATTTCCAAACATGGGTCCTGTGGGTAACGGGGCCACCTGTGTTGACCTGTTTCTCAAGGATGTGGTAAGTTCTGGTCAACAAATAAGGCAGAGGACTCCACAAATACAGGGCTCCGCATGCTGGCCCAAGCAGACATGCCACACAATGTTCCAAAACAATCTGTTTGCTCTTACCCAGCTGGCCCTGACCTCAAGGACAGTCCTTGGCTCCCTTCATGGCTGGGACAATGGTCTGCCTGCTGGATGCAGGGTCCCTGAAGAGACCACAGCCCAGTGTGGGATCTGTGGTGTCTCCCTTTGGGGACTTCACCGTGTTTGGGGAATGCATCTCCTGCTCCTCTTCTGGATGGAGCAATCAGAGGGAATGCACAAGAGGGGGCATGAAGTCCTGGGCAATCAGGGGTCCTGCTGCCTCTTGCCTCCAACCTCTTCCAGTTCTTCTGTGAACCCTTTGCCTGGCTCTGTCTCTGGAAGGCAGTGAGATTCCTGAGGGCGAAATCTCTACTGGAGGCCTTTTCACGTGGCACTCTACCACTGCTCAGCTCCCGGGCACCACTCAGGGCAGGGTGGGGCTCGAGACTGCCTTCACTTTGTCTCTGGGGCTGATTGGCTACAGGCTCCTCCACTTTTTCTGAGATCATGGAAAAAGAAACTGTGGGCATATCTACAGCATGGCCTTGGTCTTTACCTCTCGGAGTAACTGCTATTGCCAGCTTAGAGTCATTCAGAAATCACCCATGGCAACCTGGGGTAAGGTGGGCAGCTCCAAGACTCAGTCTTATCTCCAAAGTGCAGCCGCAACAGCCAACTGCCAGAAGGTTGCAAAACCAGAGAGAAAATATTTACAGTTCAAGCTGACCCAAAAAAGACTTGGACAGGGTTCAGCTTGGCCTCATCTCCAGAGGAGGTAACTTTGGACAAGGGATGTAATCTCTCTATGCTTTGGGCAGAGAAGGGCTAGATGGCATGAAGAGTCTTAGACTCCTGCTCAGACTTCCGGCCCTGACTGTCCTCCCTTCTCCTGCAAGTTTGGGCAATAGTGGATCAGTTGCATTTCCTACCTCAGAGCATGTTGCTGATTAAAGGAGACCATTGCAAGTGGGAGGCTTGGCACAAAGTAGGCCCGCTACGCCTCCTCTGCCTGCTGCTGGCTGCTCCTCGTTTTAATACAGGAGCTAGAGGGGACCACCAAAGCCGCTCTCAGCCCTGACTTGTGATCTGGTGACATCACAAGGCAGTAAGTCACTCGCCTTCATCCACTGAGCCCTGTGTCCTGGGCTTGCCTGGCTGGGATTGTGAAGGCCTAAGGACACAAGAACTAGTGGTTCCTGAGGCCCACATTCATCTGGGCCCTAACCTCCCCTGCGCCACCCACCTGGGTGCCTCTGCTCCACTGCACACAAGTCTCCTCTGTCTTGACTTTCCGGACTCTCAGGAGGGTCACCAGTCAGTGGCAAATGACTCTGAGGAAACTTGGACCTTAGACACAACCGGATGGGCAACAGGGTAGAGAAAATGTTCCAGAGCCAGACACTTGGGAATGTATGCACTTTTGGCAAGCCACTGGCTTTGGGTACATCTCCACAGTTAATCAGACCACAGCCTGTCCTTTCTACCCTGAGGTGGTTGGGTGGGATTGTCTGATGGAGGGGAGTGCTGTAAGAGGGCTGCATTAGCCAAATGCACAGGGAGTGGAGAAAAAGAACCAGGCCCTGCTGGGAAGCAAAGGAGCTGACAGGTGCCCAGGTCACCCCAACTCAGCTCCTCTGGGCACAAGGAAAGACATCAGAGCTGCTTAGAGGCATGGTGGCTCCTTTCTGGGGCCTCTACTGCACAGGAGATAGGGCCCTAAAAGGGACAGGTTAAGGGATGTGCAGGCAGGAAGGTGGAGCCTGAAATGACTGGCCACTCTTTCATTTCATGGCTCCATGCAGTAAGCTCCAGGAGCCTTGGCTGAGGGTCACAGCCTGGTAGTAGTAAGCACTGGCTACTCAGGGGACATGTCCTCGATGTCCACTTATAAATAAGACTACAAGGGAGATCAAGAGTCCTGCTTTACCTGTAATATCCAATGCTATTAGTGTTTCTGGAAGCACTTATGGGTCCCCGGAGAGCTAAGGGGGTGGCCACACCAGAGTCCTTGTACCTGTGGGAGAACTACGACCTCACACTCAGGTGACCCCCGGCAGAAAGGCAGTCTTGACTGTGAGAGAGCCCCACTACTTTTGGAAACTAGTTTAAGGGGGAAATTTGTAAATTGCCTCTCTGTTACTTGAAGGACATTTCTAGGTCTTTCAAAGGAAGTTGTGAAATAAACTTTGATAGATTTCCTCCTGGTTGGGGATGTATATCTCTTTTGTGAGCCAAAGAACAGCACCACTTCTAGTCTAGACCTGTGAAGACGTAGTGAGCGAGTGTTACCTTACAGACTAGTCAGATCATCCCATGCAGTTTGTTCATCCAGTTGTGCTCGGACCTTGGAGTCAAGCACACTCTCTTAGCTAATGCAGAGACTGGTGGATCTAAGTTGGCTGCCCTGCGCAGACCTGACTGAGGAACACAGCGTGAACCCACAAGGAGAACAGGAACCAGTCCCCAGGACTGGGTCTGGCTAGGGAGTGACTCCCCTACAGAAATGCACTTAGTTGTCAGCTTCAAATAATAGGCCAGGGCAAGCAAGGCTCCTGGCTTTGGGTTGTAACCAGTCACCAAGGACCTTGAGGTCACCCTGAACTCAGAGAAATATTTCCTCTTTGTTTTGGTTGTGTTTTGACTCTGAGGTTCAGACTCTGGGAACCAAATGACATAATGTGAGGGTAAGATCCAAGCCCTTATTATCCTCGAGCCTGCCATTGGCCAGCAGATGTTCTGCAGATTAAGTCATCCACAGAAGAGTTATGGGGAAGGATGTCACCCACTGTAAAAGCAGCACAATCCGTCCCGCGGGGGCAAGCTTCGTAAGTGGAAATGAAGAGCCAGGTGACATTTCGATTTAGAGCTCCAATAACTTGCAGGGGATGTTTCAAGGGTGTTTGGTGCACAGGAGGCAAAGGGGCGGGGGATTCAGGAAGGAAATTAACCCCTCAGCCTCCAGGTTTCCTTTGGTCTTCATCTACTCTGCTACAAATAATGGCAAATAGCACTTGGACCAAATGGGTGGGCTCATGCCCTGCAGCCAAAGGATAGGCCCAGCCACAAATAATTGATGTGTAAGAACGTCTTGTATAATATATGTGTTCTTTCAGTTTTCTGTGAATAAAGCTAATATTTGAGTGTTTTGTTTGGTCAAAAATAAGTGTGGCATTCCAAGTTAGGCTCAGCCCAGATCCTTGAGAAACTAAAGGGTGAGAAAAAGCAAACAGAGCAACTCAGGAGCGAGCACCCAAAGACAGCAGGCTTGAGGGGATAAGGGGAGCTTAAGGCAGACTATCTAGGGGTCTGGGGCAGATGCTCAGCCTCTGGGCTCAGTTTGTTAATCCCTGGAAAAATCCAAATCACGTCTGCATAAGACCATGATCCTGATATCAGGATGGCTGATAACATAAAGCTAAGTTGCCAGACTCCTGGCCTCCAGCACACTCCTGACCTTCTGGGAAAGCCCCGTACTAGTACGGGGAAGTGGGGCTGTGGAAATCAGAGCAGAGCGAGTCACGGAGGAGGATGCCCTGAGGAGGAGCAGTGAGTTAGGGGGGCAGAGGGTAAGGAGGATAGAATACAGTTACACTCCCCCTTTTCTGAAGAGAACATGTTCCAATATCAGCAAGAGATGCCCGAAACCACACACAGTACCAAACCCTACGTAGATTAGGTTGTCCCTATGCAAACATCCCTATGATGAAGTTTAACTTATAAATAAGACACAAATTTCTGGAGCTTTAAATCAAAATGTTACCTGGCTCTTCATTTCTCCAAGAATCACTAGTAATATAGTAAAACAAAAATAACAACACACTAAAAGTTATGTGAATATGGGCTTTCCTTTTTTCTCAAGTATTTTATTCCACTGTATTTCTTGTGATGATGTGAGATGGTATAGTGCCTTTACAATGAGGTGACAAAAGCATTGGATGTTATCCTCCTAAATAAAGGCTATATGACCACAGCACTACACTGTCAGTGGTTCTGATAACCAAGAGACATTAAAGGGTAATGGGAGTGTAGCATATATAGCATGGATACGATGGTCAGAGGGCTAATTGATGTCGTGGGTGGGATGAAGTTGGGTTCTCAAGGGTATATTGAGATACTCAGCCTCATGACATGTAAAATTCATACATTTATTTCTGGAAATTTCCACTTAATATTTTCAGACCACAGTTGACCACAGGTGACTGAAACCACAGAAACTGAAGCTGCAAATGAAGGGGTCTGCGCCTGGGCAGATAGTACCCAGGGCAGCATAGGGGAAGGGAAAAAAGCAATGTGTTTACAGGGAATGATGATACAGAGTTAAGGAAGAAAGAAAACCAGGAAAGAAACCCAGCAATATGCTCCTCCCAGGTGAGCTCTAAACAGCACCCACATTTACTCACCTGTGCCAAGCAGCTGCCACTGCCAGGTCTTTTCTCCTGGCTGTTTTGCCTGCTGCTCCCCATTGTCCTATGGAGTGCAGTGGGGTTTTCTTGCCTTGTCACAGAGTGAAGTGGCCACAGTTGGTAGTGGACAGCAGCACAAACATTATCCCAGTGCTTCCCTCCCATGGTAGTCCAGGATGCCATACTAAACTGATTCCCCGAAACACAGACCTCTTTGAGTCCCCATATTTTCTAAAACCATAGAACCCAAATGTCAAAGTCCTCCCCAGACAAAACTGTCCTTCCTTCCTTTTCTGGGTGCCTCTGTGAAGAGGACCCCAGACACCGCTGAACCTGTGGGGAGGGCCGGGCACCTACGTCAGCCAGAAGGTGAGCATCAGAGGGTCACTGCTGTCTTCAACTTCTGGGATGTGAGTACTCCTTGCTCACAGCATGGCGCTAGCACTGTGGCCACAATCCTGCCACAGAATGAGCAAGGACCAGAAGAAGCTGTGGGCAAGGGTAGGCAGCCCCAGAGAAGCTTCTGTGGAAGGGTGAAGGCAGTGGCCAGAGCTCACCAGCCAGCAGGGGCTCAGGATGCTGATGAGCGAGGCCCTCAGAATGGATGGACACATGACTACTGTGTGATCCCTCTGGCGGGGTGATCTCAGGGACAGGCAAAGAAAGCAAAGTGCCAGCCTGCGGAGGAAGGTTCCTTAGGGCAGAAGACAGAAATGCTCTCTGTCTTGGTCTTGTGTGTGGGCACCCAGTCAGGTGCCAGTGTGAAAGTGTATCGAGTTGTATACCCCATATAAGTTATGCCTCCAAAAAATGCAGCGGGAAAAATGAATCAAGGACAAGTCAAACAGGATGTGTTAAGAAGTATTGCTATTCTGTCTCAGTTCACTGTCTGGTGCTATAATGAAAAACCACAGACTGGGTAATTCTAGAGAGAAGAAAGTCATTTTTCATTGTTCAGAGGCTGGGAAGTCGAATGGCAAGGTGCTATACCTGGCACCTCATAACAAGGCAGAGGGCTTCATGTGGGGAGACTGCAAGTGTACCACCTCAGATCTTCTTCCTCTTCTCCAAAGCCACAGTCTCACAATGTCTTCTAACCCTAACTACCTCACAAAGGCCTCTCCTGCCCTACAAATATCATCACCATAAAAAGATGGAGATTTAGTTTCCGATGTAGGAACTATTGTGGGTACATTGAAACTATAGAATCATCCCTAGAACTATTCAGACAGAGGTTTTGTGCTGTCTGATTCCTTTGGGATCTGAGCTGGGCTTAGTGGAGCCACAAGCTCCCACCTTTCTAGGTGACATCTACCCAAGCTGGGTCTTTCCCTGGGTCTCCTGGGAGGGTGGGGGTTGCCATACCCTCTGAAGATGTCTCCCTGTCCCCACGTGTAGAAGTGCTGATTGAAATATGGATACATGCCCAACATGAATTCTGGGCCCAAACCAGTTGGTCAAGTGTCCTTGTCCTGAGAAAGTACAGCCAAGTGCTCACTCTAGCAGCACATACACTGAAGAGGACAGCCAGGAAACTCCATGGCTCGGCTTGGGGACAAGCAACCAAGAACTTAAAACAGTCCAGCTCCAACGCGGCTCAGACTGACTGTGATGAAAGACTCATCTGTCACAAAGCTAGGACAGATGGAATTGTGAAGAACGAACGTGACCAGCAAAAAATCAGGGATGAGAGGAGCAACACCAGAAGCTGTGCTGAGAGCTGGGGTGACAGAACCCAGGCTCCTGTTCTGAGCACGACCAGGAGCATTCCTGTTCATGTCCACTTTGTCTATCCTCACTCTGGCCTAGAGATGGAAGCCCAAACCCCTTGCTCAGTGAGTGGGAATCCTGAGGTCTCAGCACCTAGTGGAGGAGCCAGAGAACAGCCAGAGATGCTGCCTAGACAAGGTCTACAACACAACCGGAGAGGGGAGCGAGAGCAGTTCACATGGACAGAGTCTTTTGCTAGCTACTTGGTAAACTGCCACGCCCTGTGTGAACGAACGCATTCCCTCTCTGCAACAACCCCACCCATGAGGGTGTTTTCATCTGCCACTGTAACTGAAGAAATGAAACCCTGAGAGGTTGCAGAGCACAAGGTCACAACAGCAGTATGCCAAATATTATTTGTGACTTACTGATTATTGCCAGTCCTTCCCTCTAGAGCAAGGGTGAGGGTGACCACTGTGCCCTCATTGCCCAGTGGAGAGCTTGGTACATAATAGGTTCTTAGTAAGTATTGATTGAATGAATGTCTGTCTGGGCCTGGACTGGAACCATCAGTCTTGACCAGATTTGATCTCGTAACCAGTCAAATAATAGGGCAAAAATCAAACACTGACTTAAGAAAGGCAAGAGTTATTGCAAACGGTAGGAATGGATTCCAGTGAGGTGTAAGAAAGATCAAGAGGCCTGTAAACACTAGGGTGAGTCTGTAAGAAGGAGCTGAAGTCTTCTTATCTAGAACTGATTAAGAATAATCAAAGTGCATGGTGGGGACTGCCCAGGATCCTCCCTGGCTCCTCATACCCACCCTCGCCAGTGCCTCCCAAACAGAACCTCCCCAGCCATCACAGTCACTCGAGGAATGAGAGTATTTGTGGGAGATAAATGGGGAGACATGTAGAAACTGCTTTCTGATTTGCAAGTCTCTTTTACACAAGTTTTCTCGTGAGTCCAGCAACCAGGGCAGGTGTTATTAACCCTGTTTTGCTGGTGGAGAAGAGTGAGTCTCAGATGACTGAGTAGAGTGCATGGTGAGTCAGCACCCAGGCAGAGGGGTAGGTTCCTGGAACAGCATCCAGGGCTTGAAATGAGCCACTTGGCGCTGCCCACGGATATCAAAGAGAAGCAAACAGGCAGTGTGGAGGTACCACCCTTGATGGGCAGGAACTGCTCTTCTTGGGGAAAAAAAATAGCCACTTTCCATTTCTCTTTCATGCCCAGATCCTTCCACACCCACATCCATTAGTGTCCTGGAGAAATCTACAGGCTTGGTTCCCTGCCTTAGAGTTTGGAGAAGGCCTCTGACTCCTTCCAACGTGAACACACGCTTCCAACCATAGCCCAGGCCCTGTGCCAGAGCAGTGACAGTGATATAACCTGGAACCTCTGGCTGCAGGCGATGGCTGTGTCAGGATGCTCCCCAGACTCCCTTGCAGCTGCATCAACAACCTTCATAGGAAGAAAGCAAGACACTCAGGAGGCTCCGCCGTGGAGCCAGTCCCTGGATCCCGTACTCTGGAAGGGAGCCACTTCCAATGTTCACGCTGAGACTATGCTGCAAGATTTCTTTGTTCCCACCGAGGTTTCCAGGACATAACAGCTGTCAACAACTCAGGAAGATGGGGATTTGGTCCAAGTCTTTCTTCTTTGCAAGTGTTCTTTTGTAAACATTATATTGCTCTTTTCAGCAAGGGCAAAATAAAGGCATGTCTGATGATTCCAACGGGGCCAGATACTTCCGTATGTGTTCATGCCTTTGTGATGTGCTTTCATCTGAGAGGTCAGACATAGGTCCCATACCAAGAAAACAGCATTCTTAAGTGTATTGTTGAAGAATGGGGTAGTCTGAAAACCTTCTACTACCTACAGGAGATTCCTTTGCTCTTTCAATAGAAAAATTGGCTGCCCAGGGCTACAGGATGGAGGGAGGGGAGCCAGAATTTAATGGGGAGAGTTTCAGTTTGGGATGTCAAAGGAGTTCCAGAGAAACTGGGCCTGGTGGTGCACATCTATAATGTCAGTACTCTGGGAGGCTGTGGCAGGAGGATTACAAGTTCAAACCTATCCTAGGCAATTTAGCAACATAGCAAGACCTTGTTTAAAAATTTTAAAAATATGAAAGGACTGGGAATGTAGCTCACTCCAAAGGTTCTGGGTTCAATTGCCAGAGCTAAAAAAAGTTTTGGAGATGGATGTTGGTAACAATTGCAGAGCTATATGCAGTACTTAATGTTTTTTTTTTTTTTTTTTTTTTTTTCTTTTTGGAGACAGGGTCTCGCTTTGTAGTTCAGGCTGGCCCTGAGCTCACTATGGTGCCCAGGCAAGCCGCCGCGAACTCAGCAATCCTCCTGTCTCTGCCTCCTGAGTGCTGGGATTACAGGCGTGAGCCACCACGTCCGGCATTGTGGTATGCGGTATTGATTGTTGGTGGGCGTGTCTCCACACCCAGCATTCTATGTGGTTTCTGGGGATCGAACTCAGGTCCTTGCGCTTGCGAGGCAGGCGCCGGAACCACTGAGCTAACCCTCCGGCCCAGTACTTAATGTTATAGGACTCTACACTTAAAGCTGTTTAAAATGATAAATTTTAATTTATGTTCCTTTTACCATAATAAAAGTTATGCAAAAGAAGTTTCAATATAATTTTTAAAAATTGTCACTGCTGGAAATAATGTAAAAGGGTTACAAGATTGTTATGACTATTTTGTTCACTATTTAATAGTAGCCCATTTGATTTAACCTCATTCCAGTCCCTGACTGACACCTCCTGCTTTGCTGCCCCCCACTCAGGAGTAAAGGACCCCTGGTTTACTGTGGATCATATACCTATTGGGCCAAGCCAGAGCCTGATTGGCCAGTTCCTGACTGGTTGGGTGAGACTCTGGGGGACAGTGGTGGGCATCACATTCCTCCCTGCTGCCTGACAGTGGTGTGCTCAACCTCATTGGTGTGCCCCTTATGATGCATGCTGAGACCAGAAACCCAGCCATGGATGGGAGGATCTCTGCTTTGGGTTTCTGAAAACTTCTTATCTTAGCCACTTTCCGGTTGCTGAGACAAAATACTTGACACAATAACTTAAAGAAGAAGAAGTTTATTTTGGCTCATGGTTTTAATAGGTTTAGTCCATGGCTGTCTGGCTTTAAGGCAAAAATGACACAATGCAAGAGCCTGGTGGAGGAGAGCTGTTTCCACCATGGCAGGAGAGAAGAGTGGAGCCAGGGGAGGGGATGCACGCTTCCAGGTCACACCCCAGCGACCACCTGCTAACAGCACGTTCAGCCGTGAACTCTTCAATGACTGAATCCATGATCCAGGCACCCTCCAAACACATGAGACTTTGGGAGGAAATATGAGATCTAAATCATAACATTTGTTCATCTTTTTTTTTTTTCCTTAAAACTGTGATCCAAAGTCCCTCCAGAGTTACTTTCATGGGATATATGAACTGCACTGTCTTTCCAAAGCCTTGCTTAGAGGCAAACCTCAAACCATAACAATGGCACCTTCCTGTAGCATCTCTTGTGATCTTCCAGAGCCTTGCAAGAGTTTGTGTATCCACTTGAAAGTAAAGGATTGAGGACCAGAGATGTTAAGCAACTTTACCAGCTAACACAGCTAGTGAGCAGCAGGACCAGGACAATGCCTCCTGTCTGTAACAGGGTGCAAAGTGTGGGCCCATTGGTGGGTTCATGGGGCGGTTGTGGCTTGTTGCAACACCAGGAGTCTGGATATTTGACAAACTCCAGGTGACCGTGTGAAACACTGTTTTCAGAGCAGATGCCACTGCAGGCTCTGACATTCCATAGCCTCTCCCGGGGTGATGACCACTAGGAAGATCTCAAGAGTAATGGTCGGTCACAGAACTCAGTGTGGAGTGACACCTATAGTCTGTGCCTGAAAACAGCCTTTAATAACTTGGTGGGCAGGATAGGAACAAACCAGAGAAGGGCAAACACACACACACACACACACACACACACACACACACACACTTTGCGAGGTCACTGGACATAGAATGGCCATTCCAAGGCATCAGGGCCTCCTAACAACTGAGACACTCCATAGGGTACCAAGTAGGCTGTCTGGGCTCTAACTGACTTGCTGGTCTGGTCAGGTGGTGGCCCATGGTTGGAATACATCCCTATGGATCCCTGGACAGTTATGTTTCCATCTGGCAGCACTTCCATGGAAGGAGACCTAGGAAAGACCAACAGCTATGACGGGAGAGGACAGATCAGTGAGGATTTCACAAGGGCAGGCTCCTACCTGATCTGGGCTTTGAGGTGGCTGTGACCAGCCCCAGTCGATCTCCCTCCTACCCCCCCCCCCATGCTTCCGTTGATAAAAACAGAAGCAGGTGGCTTCCAGCTGGGAGACAGGGTTTTTCAGAGGGCACCTGCACCCAGTAACCTGAGCTGGAGCTCCAGCCTGTGACAAGCTGGCAACAGCAGAGAGCCTTTTGGGGGTCACAACACATTATCCAGGTGGGGTTTCACCACAAGCAGTTGTGCCTGTCCCGACCACCATTGTGACCCACCTTGAGTCCTCAGGTGCCAGCAGGAAGATGCCATCGCCACCTGCGGAAGCCAACAGCCAGCCCTGCACAGCCAGTCCTGTCTTATGGATCCCCTTTCTGTTGCCCCATCTCAGTATGTTTTTCACAAACCTCCAGCTTTGTAACACCCATTGCCTCGGGAACCCTGGGAGTAAAATGGGCTCAGGCTGGGGATTGAAGCCAGATCTTGGAGTAGCAATCCTGTCAGACATCAAAACACCTAATGCTTTTCTGTTCTGTGGTGCAGACAGAGCCACCTTTTAAATTCCGTGCAGTCCATCAGCCTATCCGTCACATCCCCCACAGTGATCTTCTGGTCTGAATTTCTGCAGACTACACATCGGGCACTAGCACATGTCTGGGAAGACATCGCCCCTCTCTGTGGCACTATCTTCTGCCACTGAGTACTGCGTCTGCCCTTGTAGGATCACAAGATACTGCGTGTCTCTGTGTCACTACCACTGAAGGCACTAGCTCAGAAAGTACCATTTATGGTGATTAGCCACATGCTCACCGCTCCACAGCCCAGTGGTGGGGTCTGCTCTCCCTTTGGTCTGAGTCTGTCCCCTGTGGCTACCACTGGAGCTCATGGCGTAGATGGGCACATAACCAGCGAGACTCCATCCCTGTGTGTGGTGCTAAGAATAAAGGCAGCAGTTGTCCAAAGTGAAGTATTCAATTGAAACGAACTTGCTTTTTTGGGGAGAGGTTTTTGGCTAAGGCCATTTAAGAATAAAATCCAACCAAAATATCTGTGAAACCAGAGCCTTAGGAATAATGGTATCACAGTACAATTTAGGTACACTTTGGATGTGATTTTAGACATAATTTTATTGGGCACAAACCTTAATGTATGGGGGTCAGTGGATGTGGGTGTTTTGTACCTATACGAGAGTCTTGGGATCTTTTTAAGAATTGAGACTTTGCCAGTGTGATCAGAGAGAGAGAGAGAGGCCATGGCCAGCCCTCCTTCTGCTAGGCTCTCTATGGATATCCCATTGGTGATTCCCTCAGTTTTGTGGGCAATCACCCAAAATGTGTGAGCCCAATTGTCGACTCTTGACGTTTTTCTCGCCCACTTAATTTTGTTGTATGGTGTTCTCCTTCTCAGAGGAAATATCCGTCTCACTCTGTCAACCCTCAGGAATCAGATGTTCCGGCCTCATCTCCATGCCTTCTGCCCTGTGTCCTCAGAGAGAGGGAGAGAACCTCCTGTGGCAGACAGAGTCAGCCAGGAGAACACTGGGAGTCTGGGCAAAGGGACACGGCAAGGAAGAGCGATGGAGTTCAGGGTCTGGAGAAAGACACAAGTGGGAAATGAGGACAGGAGCACAGATACAAGGGCCCAGTGCAGTCCAGGCGCAGGCCTCGGCATGACCAAGGTCAGTCTTGAGTCACCAGTACTTTGTATGGGAATATGGGATACTTCAGATCCTATGGGTTTGTGCACACACACACACACACATGCACACACACACAGATGGGTGGACAGACAGAAGAGCTTCTTCAGGCTATTGCACAGCCTTTGCTTCTGTCACCCCACCCCCACAACTAGATCTGAGCAGGACAGAAGGGGAGGGGCGTGTGCACCAAAAGGCTTCTCTGTCCAAGGAGAAGGTGGGTCCAAAGCCAGGGTCCCCAGCCACCAGGAGGTATCAGTCATCCGAATGGGACACTGCTGCTGGGGCCTCTCCTCTGGTGAAGACTCCGGCCTGAGTCCGAGCCTGCCCGGCAGACCACCTCACATCCACAGATACTGAAAGAGCAATTTTACTGATGCTTATATGGCCCCTTGGCCACTTGGAGTCCAGTGCTCAGGGCAGGCAGAGCCTTACTCAGAATCCTAAATATCCACTCATCTAACTAACTCTGCTCAGGCCACAGGAAGTGCTTCTCCACGATGTCTCACTGTTTGTGCCCAAAGTCTTTGTGGAAACAAGAAAACCCACTGCCCATAAGTGCCATGAAGGTCTGTGGGTCATATAGTGTCTGCTGAGACCAGACGGGAGAGGATTGCGGCGGTCGACAGCCAGGAACGAGAAAGGACATATCCACATGTCCTTCTGATGGCGCAGTGAATAAATGGTTCCTGCCCAGTGGTGGTCAGGTCCCAGGGATGCTGTTCCGGCTCCTCCTCTTCCTCTGGCTCCTGCTGCAGAGGGAGGTGGGGAACCCGTGTGGTGCTGACAGCACTGGGCAGTGGTCGAGGATCCCTGCTATTCCTGCGCTGCTCTCTGTGTAGGTTAAAATGTAACGTGTGGCTGTAAGACAAGGATTCTTCCTATCTGCAGGCAGACAGGAGTGGAATGCTATCAATCAAAGTATTATCTATAAGGATGTTTAACATGGTTTCATTCCTTTTCAAAAAATGAAACAAAATTCAGTTTCATTAAGTAGTTTTCACTTATCACTTTAACATTTATTAATTATACTTTGTATTTCTCCCTGTTTCTGATTTTAGTATTTCATTTATAAAGTGGGGTATAGGAGCATGTAAGTGCAATTCCCCCACTCTGGGAGGTTGAGGCAGGAGGCTCACAAGTTCGGCCTTGTGCAATTTAATGACTACGGTGAGACCCTGTGTAAAAAGAAAAAGTTGGGGATGTAGCTCAGGGTGACGATCCTGGGTTCAATCCCCAGTATTGAAAAGAAACGAGGTGGGGGCGTGTGGGGGAGGAGAATAAATTATCAGGAAAAATAACTATTTGAGAAAATACATTTTTGACATTTTTACATGTACTTTTACATTTTTGATGAAGACATTCAAATTTTGCATATTTCAAATACATTTACATTTAAAATTCCTTAGCTCATTGCTATAACTAGAACCAAATTATGTGAAAATGTTCATTATACTGACAGGATCTGTGATTGTGATGAAATGAAGTCAAGAAATTAATTTAGAGAAATAAACTAATTATAAATTATGTATATTTTGTTATTCATTCCAAAGGACATTTAAACATGTGCAGTAATAATTAATTCAGTCATCTTCTTTATTTGCCAACTTTTGGTTATGTAAAAGCTACAGCTTTACACATTTTTTTCAAGTTTGTCTTGAAACACATGAAGATGAAAAGGTATGTGAATGTATTTTCTTGAAAGTATGAAAACAGACCATATTTTATATAACTGTCTGGAGGCTTGATATATGTCCTTAACTATCTGGACTAGTGCAGGGCTCCCTGGGAGCTCTGCCTGGGTCCCCACTTGGGCTCCATTGGAAGCAGATCCTCCCAGATAGGCAGAAGTAGGCCAGTGCTCTTACAACCATGGGTCATATACATCCTTACACATTTTCCTTTAAATACCCATCTTTTTAACTTTAACACACCTTCTGCTTTGCTTGCCGAAGCCTTGGGCCTTGCTAGAACTTTTCTCATCATCTCGCTAGGCCCTGCATACCCCAGCACATAGCTCCTGAGGCACAAGCCATTCAACTGATGTTCATTAACCAAGCGCACCTTGAAAGCCACAGCTCATCCCCAGCCCCCATGCTCTGCAACTCCAGGGCTTCAGTCACTGGTGGTGGGAAGAGG